>VZUA01059014.1:6312-17360 GCA_013401035.1 Horornis vulcanius
TTGTAGGCTTGCCTTTAGGGAATGAAATATTATTTTTCTGAAGTCAGCATATCCATTGCAGATGGGATGTAATTGGTTTCTAAATATCTGGGTCATTTCACTGCTTTTATGATTTTCTAGCAATCTCACAAGCAGAGTCACAGAGGCCAGAGCTTGAATACAGCTTTGTTGTCTCCTGTAGGGTTGAACCCAATCCTTTTCAAATAAGTAATGAGCTGCCAGGGTGAGTAAGGGCAGTAGGACCTAAGTCTAGACTACTTAGCTGTTGCTGGTTTATTTTGTGTATGCAAAGTTGCATAGTGACTGCTTTCAGCCAGCTTTTGGTGTTGTTAAATTTCACATGCAGTGATCTACCTTCATGCTGGTGAAGTCTGCTGCATTGCAGTCTGCCTTGGCTGCACCTCCAGTCCTACAGCCACACTCAGTGTTCTGGAGTAGGACCTTCACTGCCTGCCTCTGCTTACAGACACATGGAATAAATGCAATTGATTATTCTTGTTTTCATTCATGACAACAGTCATACCAGTTTTATAGTAATGGCTTCACTTATTTCTCAAGCCAGTATGCACTAGGAAGCTTCAATTAAAAAAAAAAAGAAAAAACAACCAAACTCTAGTAAATATTTTGTCAATATCCCAATGCATCAGACTTTATGCTTTTGAAGTGCTGCAGACTCAGTGATTTTGCTGTTTCTGAACACTGTTTTTAGATAGGATTTAGAGTTCTTTCAAAGAGCTAGAGTATTTCTAGATCTGAGAAAACCCTTTTGTGATCATGTTTTTACAAGTTGCTGTGGCATGGAAGCTTGTTTAGATGTAAATGCTACAAAGCAAGGCTGCCAAGTTCTTCTAAAACTTGGCATGGAAACTTCAGCTAGTGTTGTAAACTCTGTTTTTCCAGTGTTTAGAATTAATTTGCTTTAAAAATAAATTAATTGTTAAAGGAGTTCCTCCTTAGTTTTCCAGTGCTTCTGATTAGAGTAAGTTTTAATAAATGTTTGTTCTCCAAAGAATTTTATTGTCACTTTAAAAAATCTTGTCTTGTAAATGGATTTTTTAAATATTGCACATTGAGTTACACTCACTTGTGGAAGCTAGTCTTATCTCATCCTACAAAATGTTTGTAGTATGAAGTCTTAGGATTTATAGAGACGTGTCTTTGTTAATCAGCAGGAATTCCTGACTGTTTTCAGAGTGGCTCATACTGCACAGTAGGTGCCACTGTGCTTTTGGCTTAAAAATCTCTTATATTCATAGTGGTGACAGAAAAAGTAAAAAAAACCAACTGCTGGTATCTTACTGGAAAAAGCCCCAAGAAAAAAATCACAGCAGAGTTTTTGGAATTACAGCGCTGTGCCTTGTGTGGTCCTAGAAATTACAGTAAGTATCCTGACCTGCTGCTAGTTCTTGAGAAGGAAGAGAGCAGAACCTCTTTTAAGTGATCCAGCATAAAGTACATTCCTTACATTCTTCCCAGGGCAACTTGCACTGTCCTAGTACATTAAATCAAGGCAGGTTAGAGGTGGGATATGATGCAGAAATTTAGTGCAGCACTTGACCAAGGTGACACTGCCTGCTTTCGGTTTTGTATCAAAATGCACAGAAACACAATGACTTCACTTAAGCATGCTAAGTATTTGATAGAGGCTCCCAGATTTCACAGCAGATGAAACTGTTGGCTTAGTTCTGGTTAGAACAGAGGAGAAATAAGCTTTGTCTGGATTTCTAGACAGCTTTAATGTGTCATAATCAAAGGAAGCAGAAAGTGTCTTTGCTCTTTGCCTATTTCTTCTCCTCTAAGAAAAATACATTTGTAAAGTTCTTCATAAGATGTTTACTAAGGCAGGGCTACTGATATTAAAGAAAAAGTATTTCAATACATTCCATGGATGCTTGAGGCACCAACAAGGGACCATACTGGTTCCTGGTTGTTTTCCTTTGAGACAGACAAACACAAGTAGAGAGTGATTACATAAAAATAATCACAATGTTTTCTGAATCCTCCCTGCATATTTAACAAGAGGAAGTAATAGAAATCTTGAATCTGTCTTTAGTTGTGCAGATTGCTTTTTTGCCCTTCGCCTGTAAGCAGTTTTATCTTCAGGCAGGATTTATTTTCTAAGTATCTTGTTCTTCACCTGTATCTGGGAAAGTACACAGAGCTGAAGGAAGTGTTTTATTGTGACTTGACATGCACTTGTTTTGCCTTTTCAAAGAACACGTTTGTAGAAATAGAAAACCTTGCATAAAGTGCCATCACAAGAAGTATGAACCACCCTTCAGAACCCTAAAGACTTATTTATTGTTTTGTCCTAGCAGTTGATTAGCACTGTGATATAATAGGAGGTATATAGCATTTGTGGTTTGGTGTTCCAGTGGAATGTTTAATTACTGTAAGTATGGTCACTGAAGAGAAGGAATTAAAATAAACATCTCACATGTTCCATTTGTCACATGAGATACATGGAAATCATTTCTGAAAGAGTTAAAAAACACATCTTCGGTTGTACTTGATTATATTCTTGATAATTTTTGATCATTCTCTGCCATTTTATTCTAGTAGGGCTCTAGGCTTCAAATCTAAGAACAAGTAATTTAGGAGGTTAACTGTCTAAGGGGACTGATTGACAACTGGAATCATTTGGTGTTTGCCATGATTTGAGAGCTTGCCACAGGAACTTGGCATTGCATCAACTGACAGGCAGTTAATTGTTGTCTTTTGCAAGTGTTCCTTTACCTGAGCCTTTACAAATGTGTGGATTTATGTTTTGTTCTCTTAAATAGTGATCCTGAATTTGTGCTACTCATTTAATGTACACATGTTGTACATTCTTCACTGATGGAGGATTGACAGTGAGACTCAGATCACAATACTGGAACACGTTTTATTAATTCAGCTGCCATTATCAGTAGCATGACTCAGTTATTATTAAGAGATAACTATTCACACACAGCACTCATTTGATCTCAGAGTTCACACACATGCACACAGAGTCATTTTTACTGGGTTGGAGCCCAGCACTGTGGTCTCCCAGAAGCTGGGGCTCCTAGTGACTCACCAGTGACTTTGGGGAACATGTGCAGAAAGCTTCTCAAGGGGTTCATTTGTCCCTTGGGGTGTGTATATACATTTAATCTTTGTCTGCATGTAATAACTGCTGCCCCTGTGGGCACAGCCAGGGTTGCCCAGCCTGTTGTTGACGCAGGCATGTGTTCCTGCCAGCACCTGGCAGAGTCCTGCTGCTCTGAGCCTGTGGGGTCCTGGGCATTCAGCAGGGCCACAAGGCTCTGCAGCCTCTCGGTTCTTGTGTGGGGAGTTGCAGGTCCTTCAGGACACGTGCTGCTGCTTCTCTGCCTGCTCTGAGCTGAGATCTGTAGAGTCTGCTCACCCCAGCTCATGCAGAAGGCATATTTATTACAGAATGAAAGCTTTCAGAATGTGAAATGACGCAGATCTGGGAGATGATTGCTGTGTCTTGACTGAAAGGGCGTTCCTCTGACCTAGATGTGGGCCAGACTCCAAACTGTGCAGAATCGCAACTAAGCACATGGAATAGGTACCTTATTTTTGCACATTATTACTAACCAGAGTGACAGAAAAAACATTTGCACTGTCAAACAGTTTTTGATTCAGATCCAGAACTTCCTTTTTTTCCCACTGCTGAATTAAAAGGGGTATATGATATCTGAAAGGTTGATTTATATTAAAAATATTTATTGCACTTGAGAAGTTTTGAATATTTGTATTTCTGATGAAATATTGATGGTGTTTATTTGTAAAGAACATAAGCAGAGGCTGTAATCAGCACCAGAGACATGAAAAATAGTGTTACAATACATTGCATAGATAAACCCTGGAAATTCAGGGCTGCTCAGTGTCCACATGTGTTGCACAGCTTTCCCTCCCACTGCCAGCCTGGCTGCTCACCTAAGCCTGAACTGGCAACTGGAGCCCCTTAAGGACCTGGGAGAGCATCTGGCTGTGCAAGGTGAGGCTCTCAGTATGTATGGTAGGAGTCAGTTCAGCCATTCCATTCCCATCTGGCTGAGTTACAAGGATTCAGGATCAGGAATTAAAAGTAAGATTCAACCAGGGAACAGTTTTTTGAGACAGCTTCTCCCTGAGAGGGACTAAATATTCCTGACTCATTATTTAAAGGGAAGCAGAGTGATTTTCTTTCACGGGTGCTAATTGGCTGCTCTTCCCTCTGAGTTCTGGGCTGAAACCAGGCATAGAACATTTTAAAACGGAGTTGTTGTGGCATTTATTAGCCTGTGGCAGGACAGAGGACAAACTGCTAGTGCTTGGATCATACACAGCTGTAGTCTGGCCTTCTCCAGACTGTTTGTGACACTCCAGTTTCCTGCAGTCTTGAAGCATTTACGTTGGCACTTATATAACAAAAAAGCTATAGATTTTCATGCCCCACTGAACAGAGATTTTAATGTGCATTGTGGTAAAAATTTGACAGTGTATTTTATGTTAATTTTGAGAAAAAATTCTAAAAGCCTCTATGACTGCTCTCACACCCAATTTTAGTCGATGCAAGCCTGGCAACAAATTATATGTATCATTTGTGAGTATGATATAGTGGCTATTCTATAAATACGCAGATTTAAAACATATAGGTATTAGGAGAGTATAATTTATTTGAAGTATTTGAAATTAAATGAGATGAAATGAAATGAAATTAAATGAGAATATTTAGCTAATAATGATCTCTGAAGCTGCAAGTCTGCCATCTGCTGTTCAGGGTCCTTGAGCCAGCCTGGAATGCTCAGAGCTCCCTTAGTTTTTATTACTGTTAAGATACTGTTATGCTTCTGAATATTGTGTGTGTGAGTGCATGTGATAATCATATGGCAAGCTGTTAGAATTTCTGTCACCATAATCTATGGAAAAGGCAAAATCTATGGAAATCATATCTACAGTCTTTTGAGTCCTGGATAGCAACATTACTACAGACCCACTGTTAGTTTTTCCAAAAAAATTTGTTACTGATCATCAGTCTTTCCCTTCAATTCTTAATGTCCCTTTGACTAAAAATAAATTGTGAGAAAACATGATTTCCATCATGATGGCTCACCATCAGACATCTAAAGTAGGCTCTGTTCTCTGTGGGCTGTACAGCACTTTCATTTTTAGTTCAGTAAATACTGCTTTGGTGACTTTAGAAAAACAAACTGTCTTGCAGCAGCTCAGGACTGAGAAGATACTCTCAGAAGGAATATCTGTCCTTCCTAAAATAGTCACACTATTGTGTGTCTATTTTTTGTTGAAATGCAGCATTTCAACATCAACATGAGAAACTGGAGTATCTAAATGCAATATTATTTTGGACGGGGACAAAGCTATGATTAGGACACTTTATGATTTAATTTTTTACTAAAAAATCAAATTAAAAATATAAAAGTTTAAGGAGAGGCAAGGGGGAAATTCAGAGAGAATTTATAATATTTTGAAATTGTAGTATTAAAAATCATTTTGTCTGGGAAGTACATCTGACTTTTTCTTGGTCTAGGCTTCCTAATGAAATCAGTGTGTGATGCTGAAATGCTGTGCTTGACATTTACTTGAATGGAAAAGATTCTGCTGTGCACTTTTCCTCATTCAGTTCTGCCAAGCTGAATAAACAGCGATGGGGTTTTTCCTATTCTATTTATAACTTCTGTGTAATAACTATGCAACATCTGCCTGATCCCTTCACCATATAGTACAATGTAGGAGTAGCTTTTGGTCTGAGAGTCCCTTTGCTGAAGTATAGGCTTATCTATATTAGAAATCTTTAGGAAAAATAAATCTGAAGCAAAAGTGTCAAACAGATAATCAAAATTATATTTTCAAATATACTGATGCAGAATTGAGATTACCTCATTTGTTACCAAAGCTTTTTTAGTAACTATTTTGTTTATTTTTAAATTACATTCTTATCCTTAATGCCTGTGGTTTGTTTTGGAATTAGAATGACATTTTTGTTTAGAATTTTTGAAAGAAACTCTTTGAAAAAGTTGTTTAATTATTGTTTCCCACTTTAATGTATAAGCATTGTTTACATCTTCAGACTTTTTAAGACTGGTGGCACAGGTCTGTGCATCTGCTTGAGCCAGCTCAGACCTGGATATTTGCTGATCTCAGTCAGCTGATGTTTCTAGATATGAAGTGGCACTGAACATGTAGAAGCTTTGGCCTCCGAACTCTTCAGTCGCCACAATCAACAACCCTGTGGGCTTTGTGCACTCCTCACAGGCTCTTGCAGCAGAAGCAACTGCTCCTGCCTGGCTTTCTTCTATTGATTTTTGTTGTTGTTGTTGATGCAGTTTGTCACCAGTTGCTTTTTCCTTTTCATTTGTTTTTCCCTAGTGTTTAATCTGGTGGCTCCTACACTGTGTCTTTCACAGCTCTGTAATGGGAACATACAGTAGGGACATACATATCAGCAGTGCATAAACCTTTGGAGCTAAAACCTTGTTCTAACCTGCTGCTGTTCTTTGTTTTGCATTAAAGACTTGTAAATTTGGGTAGAACTTCATAAGTGTAGCAAAAGGACATACTTAAGACAAAGGCCAAAATCAGATTCCAGCTTCCTGTACTAAAACAAAGGGCTACCATACTTTTTCATGTTAAAAATCTCTGAAAAAAGCTTTGCCTAGCCTTGCAATGGGCTCTTCACTGCTATTTTTAAATGGAAATGGCTGATCTTTGGCAGGCATTTTTTTTTCACCCATCCCGCTCCTTTCTACCCTCCCTGCAAGACATCAGGCTTGAGCATATGCTTGTTATGAAACGTTTCAACCCAATTGGTTGCAATCTGGTCAAGTTATGTATTGGTGCTACAGATCAGTTGTACTGGTCTCTATTTCTAAAATAGTGGAGATTGTAAAATAAGTGGAGACTGTAAACTCCTGGAACTGGCTGAAAAACAGAGGCATCTCCCAGATGCTGCTTAATCTGTTTATTTACAGGCTTGTGTTCTAACATCTATTTCCCTCCATCTTTTTTTTTTTTTTTTTTTTTTTTTTTTTTTTAATTTCATGTAGAGCAATTACATGGTGTTCATGGCAGAATTGTTCTGGTGGTTTGAAGTGGTGAAGCCATCATTTGTACAACCCCGTGCTGTTGTGCATCCCCAAGGTAATTATGTTATGGATTGGCCTTAATATGCATGTTTTGATATGTATGTGTACAGATTGCCATTGTGTTCACAGATGCAGTGAATATTTCAGTTAACAGGATTTGGCAGTGTACAACCCCCGTAAAGAAGGAGAGGAGTACTCTTTCTTCATTGTAAATCTTGATCTCATCTCATAAATCATAATTAGATTTTGTTGTCTGTTACCAAAAACTCATTTAAATTGTTGTGGTATAATCACTTGCAAATTTTCCTGACCTAAACAGGCATGAATCCATTTATGCCCATGGAAGAATTACAAACATAATAAGAAACCAAGAACAGAATTTAGCCTGAAGTACTTGTGTTACTGAGAAGATAGCAAGAGAAAGAATCATAAATCTGGGCAAAGTGAATAGAGAGCTAATTGTAAAATTGCATTTTGTACCCAGTGTAAAGGCACCATCTTCCATCAGCAATTCTCAGATTTAAAGATCCACCTCTCAGATGGATCTTGAGATCTATTAATGACTACTTTTAGGTAACTAGCATTTCAGGTAACTGAAATGATCACATAGCAGTGCTGTGATTGGCTTTCCATGCACTAGGAAGATATTTTGATAGGGTGGCTCTTACACCTTTTCTTCATTTTTATGCTTTATAGCACATACAAATCCAATCTAAATCTTTAAATAGTGCTAACTCTTTTAGGGTGTGACAAAACTCCTATTTTCTAGTCGGTCTAAGGGTTTGGGGAGAAGAACTTTTCTCAGAAACATTTCTTCCAGAACAACTTTTGCTAAAACTGTTTGTTTCCTTTTAATTTTGTGGCTCTTTTAAAGTTTTTTTTTTTCTGTATTAGTTCTTCCCTTGCTTTTTCTAGTCTTTTTTGTCAGTCTCCATTTCTTTATTTACAGCCAGTTTGGGAGCTTTGGAGGACGTAAAGATGAAAGAAAGTGACAGTTTTAATCTAAATAATAGAATCAATGGAAGTTCTTTAAATCTTTGAAAATCATTATTTCAGATTATTTTGGACAGCTTTTCTACTATGTAATTTAACTGAATAGTAAACTATAATAACTTGAACTTTGTTCTTTCTGGCAGCTGAACCTGCAAAAGATGCAGCTTCTGCTCACAGCTTGAATGCTAACAGAAGAAATTATGTGGATGGTCCATCTGGTTCTGACTTTGTAGCCAGGTAATGTAAGAGACTCGCTAGTAGTGTTTCACAATCTCCACCTTTCTGTTCAAAATCAAACAGATTTTTTGATTTAGTTTTTTTGCCTTTTTGCAAAGCTCAGTGATTGAATTACCTGATACAATCTGTGGTATTTTGTGCAATATCCCATAGTTCAGCCCTCCCTCCCTGCTGCATGGCAGGCTGCTTGTTCGTGTTTGTGTTTGTACACTTGGACAGCGTGCTGTTCGCAGTGTCCAAAACAACCCTCAGCATTCAGCACAGAAGTGTCACGTGGCCTTGTCCTCTCAATTTCAATGAAGCTGCTGACCAGGTCTGCTCTGAAGGGGCTGTTTTTTCTGGAATTCACAGCAAATTTTTCAAAAATTATAACAAAAGTAAACTGAGATAACAGCAAGAGAAGCCCTGAGTGAAGGGTTTAGTTTGATTTGTTTATGTTACTATAGTGCTATGAAATTCAAATAGGTAGAAATAAATACTTATGCTGTGATTCATTTCCCCACCCCAACTGCCTTCTGATGAGGAGGAGAATCAGAAAGGAAGTGTAAACCTCACAAGATAAGAACAGTTTAATAATTTGAAACACAATAAAATATGATGATGATAATAATAATAATAATAATTGTAATGAAAAGGAAAAAGGGGAATAAACCCCAGGAGAACGAGTGCTGCACAGTACAATTGCTCCCTCCAGCAGCCATCAGCCCCTCCCGGCCAGCTCCCCCAGCTCACACTGGGCACAGCAGCCACACTTTGCAATGTCCCTGTGGCCAGCTCAGCTCAGCTCTCCTGGCCACACTCCCTCACAGCTCCTCCTGCCACGAGGCACAGACAAGTCCTTGACTTAGAGAAAGCAACAACTGAGCAACAACTGAAACACCGGTGTGTTATCAACAGTGCTCTCACTGAATCCAAAACACAGCACTGCACCAGCTACCAGGAACAAAATACACTCTATTCCAGACAAAACCAAGACAACATGAAACATTATTTTTAGTATTACTGATACAGATTAGGAAGCAATATAGAAATGTCTTGTTTCCCTAATGTTCTGTGATCATACACTTGATGATTTTCTCAAAGGAGACCTAATCACTCTCCACAAGTGCCTGAAAGAAGGCTATAGATAGGTGGAGATTCGTCTCCTCTAGGAAAAAGGGATAGGAGAAGAGGAAACAGCCTCCATTTGCATTAGGAAAGGTTTAGATTGAATATTAGCAAAAATTTTGTCACCAAAATCAGTTGTCAAGCATTGGAACAGGCTGCCTGGAGTGTGATGGAGCCTCCATCCCTGGAAGTATTTAAGATGTATACATGCAGCACTTTCGGACATGGTTTAGTGGTGGCCTTGGCAGGGTTAACAGCTGGACTTCATGATCTTCAAGGTCTTTTCTAACCTATTCTTTCTATGATAAGGGACATAAATTGTACCTTAGGCCTTCTTTTAATCTTTCTTTTGTCAAGGTAAAGAAAGCATTCCAGTGATCTGATCTGGACCTAGTGAATGAGAAACAGCATTACAATACATTTATAATTTTGGGCCTTTTGGTTTATTGAATGTGTCTAAACTGCATGGAGGAGAAGGATAAAATTAGCATTTTAACTGCATATTTAGCAAATAGTTGATTTCCAGCCCAGATAATCCTGTTTAGTCTTTTCTGTTGTTTTTGGATGGGGTTTTTGGAGAGAGGGGTGAGGGTTTGGTTGGGTTTGAGATTTAAGGTTCCTAAGAACATTTTTAGTGTTTTGGAATCTATGCTGACTTTAATAAGATAGTAATATTTCTTGATACCATTTTATGCTGGGATTCCAAATCCTTTCCCTGTATGTATCCAAAGTGTGTTTCTCTTGTAGACAATGATTTTATTTTCATGTAAACTGACCATATAAGCCAGAACAAGAACCAGTAGTTTTGAACATATCCTTTGAAGCAGGGGTTCCCAAGGCCATTTGCTGTATCTCTCCTCATAAACCAGGGTATTTCAACCAACCTGATGATACATCACTGCAGGACAAAGGAGGAGCCCAAAAAGTAATTTCAGATGATTGGAATCCTACACATGGGTTGCAGGTTCCCTTTTAGAACAGACCTGACTGCAGGATGTTGTGGTCCTGGCCTTCCTCCCTGTCCCAACTGTGCATTCCTGCCCCCATGAGTTGCCATTTCAGCGCACAAAGACAGAAAAAACAAACCTATTTGGAAAAAGTGAATGTTCTTGTGTCGCCTTAGCTTGTTGAAATGACTCAGAGGATTGGCTGGAGCGCCCAGAGCCAGCACAGAGGAGGGAGTGGGACTGTGGCAGTGAGCAGTTACGATGTCTGAGGTTGCCATGGAACCCAGGCTTGGTGCCAGGATCAGTCTTTTTCCCAAGGAAAATTAAGTGTATAGATTTTCTTCATGGTAGCAAATTTTCACAGGCTGTGGGGCTAAATTTGGAAAGTATGCTTTTCTTTCAAGATAACTTACAGACATTAGGATTTTAAAATTTTCACAGAAATCTCAAATGCCATTTAGAACAGATATGTCATATAGCTACCGTGTAGTGTTATTGACATAAAAAAAAATCAGGAATTTATGGGAACCTATAATGAATAATTTAACATATAGTTGTGAAAGATACTTTTGCAGATTGTATTTTTCTTAAATTGCTGTGAATATCCTTCTTGCAAATATTATTTAGAGACATTTCTACACTATAGAGTATATATGATATATACTAAACACACTATAATATATATAAT
>VZUA01059016.1:0-17404 GCA_013401035.1 Horornis vulcanius
TCTTCTGTTCGTGTCCATTGCGACACAGATGCTTGTGTTTGACTGCAGAGCTGATTTGTGCTGGCTCAGGGCAGGCATTTCCATAGTCCTCCTCCCAAGCTCCACAAGTCACAGCCCGCCCAAGGAAAACAACAGGTTTTGGAATGTAACAATTTATTGGGGTTAATTTTTTGTTCTTTAAACTCCCCATTTCTGGCATTGATACAATATTCAAGAGCAGCAGAAAGAACAAAATGTACAAGAATACAAGAGTAATTAGCACAACCCCCACCCCCAAACCTGGAGCAAACCAATTTCTTGTAGGAAGCACCAAGGGAAGGGGTGATTCAATCACCCTTCCAGTGGCTCTGCCTCCCACCCATCCATTCTAGACAGAGTTTAGCCAGCTGGGAACTGGATTAAAAAAACAAAACAAAACAAACACTATATTTAAAATGAAAATTGCAAGACAAAATAATAATATATAGATATACAATTCATTCGTGCACAATCCTTAAATGCATTTTTTTCAAAATAAAAAAAAAGACAAGATACATATTTAGGTTTATTTTAAATTAAAAACATACCACCTTCACTCTGTATGTCAAGTGAGGGGAAATGAAGAGACAGATGGGTTGCACCAGAACTATCAGCACTCTTAGAGTTAGGGCTGACCTCCAAGAGATGGGAAGGGCTCTGATGCTGCCAAAGCTCAAGCACAGGTGCAGAATCTGAAGCACCCAAGTACCACAGAACTCAGTGGGGTCACTCGCCTGCTCCAAGTTCAGTGTTTGCAGAAATCTGCAGCATTTGAGCCTAAGTTTGGTACAGGGGAAGGTGAAAGGAAAGAACAGATGAAGCAGGCCCCTGTCCTCCACCACCAGCAGAAAACTTCCTAAGCAAAAAGAAAAGGGGGGAAAAATGTCAAAGCAGAGTTTCCCCTATTCTAAGGGAGTGTACAAGGCTTAATGGCACAGGGGAGAAGAGGAAAGAGGACAGCACACTGAGTTGATTTGCTTGGGGGAGGTGTAGGCATGACAATTCTTTTCTAAAAAAAAGTCATCAGAACAATTTTTTTTTCCGTTTGAGAACTTGACCTAAGATTCTGCCCCTGCTTTGCAGCTGGGGCTGGAAGCAGCAGGCTCCCTCCAGGGCAGCTGAAGAGCAACTTACCTATGCCAGAGCACCTACCTGCTGCTCTGCCCAGAGGGAAACCCTAAGAATCCCTAGAGAGCAGGAGCCAGCTCGGTGGCTGCTTGAGAGATGGAAGAGCCCCAGTAGTCCCATGAGGCCCTGAAGCCTCACCAAATGCTTTGACCCACCCAGCTGTGCTCCGGAGGTTTAATGTGAGCTCTAAGTGCTCAGCTAAACAAGGAATGAAGTAAAGAACCAAGGCCCTGCAATGGGAATTAACACTTTGCCTGCATGTCCCACCATGCCCCTTTCCTCCCAGAAGATACATTTTCTGAACTGTTGCAGAAGCTGGCACCACTCTGACTGCATCTTGCTGCAGTTCTGTTACCTTACTTCTTCCCTGTGCCACAGCACGCTGCTCGCTGCCCTCTTCCCAGCTCCACTCAGCCCAGGGGCACAGAGGGCCCCTGCTCCTCCATCCCAGTGCCAACTGCCAGTGCCTGGAGGGTTTGGGCTCAAAGCACAGAGCTCACCCTGGGGGGGAAGGACCCTCACCCCAAGGACAGTGCTTTTGCATGGCCCTGGAGTCTTTTGTTTTCCCACGACAGAGAAGCTGGAATGCCCAGAAGAGCTGCCAGAGGCAGCCAGCCTCTGTGAGGACTGTATCTCCCTTCACTCCAGGAAGAAAAAATTTAGAGAAGGGAAGAAAGAACTCAGGGCCCTGTTGCATGCTTACAGGTGAGGCAGGTAGGACACAGAGCACCTCAGAATGCACCATACAGAATTCAGGAGAAGCTTCTAGTGCCAAGACTGACCCTGCACAGAAAAGGGTGCAAATACCTCCGACCACATAAGTCTTTCACAGGGCAATGGCAAAATGTGAGATGAGCAGAGGACGGAAAGGCAAAGGTGAGGATGGAGACAGACTCCAACATTTGCCATCTACACCCCCAAAAAAGAAACCGTACACATTGCACTCTGGGAAAGGATCTCAAAAACAAAAGTTAAAAAAAGAAAATATTTTCTCAACCTCAGGGCATTGGTGAAATGAAGATACTTCCTGTAATTACCTGGGTAAGGAAGCACAGACAGGGAGCAGGGGATTTCTGAAGCAACACTGAGCACTCCATCTTTGTGCAAATGCCTTGAGAGTTCAGCTGCCAGCACCCTCAGCAGGATAGTCTCCTCCACCCCCATCACCTTTGCATGAAGGAAACAGAGGCACAGGGCAGTGACACAGCTGGCAGAAAAACTATGGCAAGCCAAGAAGGAACAGAACTCAGTAGGCACCGAATCCCTGACCCCAAATTAACCCTCTACAGCAGATCACCTTCAGAGCAAAGATCAGGGAGGCTGCACACAGGGTGGTGGGTGAGATGGGGAGAAAGGGGGGATTCATATATTTATATATAAGTAAGATCCCAGCTCTTGCGTGATTATTGGGCAACTGAAAAATGCAGCAAAAGCAAGCAACATTGGAGTAAAAGGATGTGCCAGGCAAAGAGGAAAAAGTCATCAGAAGGTGGGGAAGGAAGCAAAAGGGAAAATAAGCACCTAGCCGAATGCGTGTTCCAGGTTTGTTACACCTCCCTGGGAAGAAGGACCTGGTCCTGAGCAGCCCCACTAATGCCACGGCCTGGGGTGGGCAGAAGAGTGGGGAACTCAGGACACCATCCTTCAAGCATGGCAACCTCTTTCTGCCAGGAAGTCCCCAGGAAGGTGATAATCTCCAAACGCTGGGAGCAGCTGAAGCCTCCTCTACAAAGAGGGACTGGAGAAGGGAGTGAGATCCCTAGGAAGACTCAGCTCAGAGACAGCTCCTACGTGGTAGAAAGCATGATTGTGGTTGAGATTTTTTTTTGTTTATTTTACAAAATCTCCCTGGGAATTTCAGTAAGGGGAGACAGAGAAATGCTCCCTTCCTCTTTTGGAAACAGAATTTAAGCAGTGGCTCACCACAGCTGGGCCTGCTCACCACACTATTTCTGTTTTTCATCCCCAAAGCAGCTTGTATCTTATTAGCTTCATGCCCCTCCAGTCGCATGCTGCTCATTGAGAATAGAGCACAAGACAGGAGGTTTCTGTTCCAAGTTGAAAGCCATGGGAAGCACCGAGAGAGTTTGATGGACAGAGAGAGAAGCTCCCAAATGCAGCCCAGACTATGGGAAGCATTGAGACATCAGTCATCTGCCACTACAAAGGGCACCAGAGAAGTCCAGACAAGAAAAGCTGTTCAAGCTCCCTGCCTGCCATCTTCTGTTCAGACACCAACATCTAGTGGTTTCCCTCTTCCCTGCAGTCACTCCCACGTGCCAGATGAACACCAGAGAAATCTTGGACAGGGACGCCAGCACACAAGAGCTGCCTCCTTTCTCTGAAGGAACATTCAGGCAACTCTTCTTCATCACCCCGAAGGAAGCTGGAGAAGAAGGCTGCCCTACTTGAGCACAGTCCTGTCAGGGTGTTCCACTCCCCTCTCTACCCTAAAAACTTCCAGCATTTGCTGGCCCCAAAAGAGGGTGCACATCCCTCAGCAACACAATCAGAGCACATAAGGCAGCTCTCTCATCTGCCTCTAGAGATCTGGCCACTTTTGGAGAAGGGGTGCTGGAATACACACCAATGAAATTCACTTTTCTGTCCTGATGTGGTGAATGCTATACAGAAAATGCTACCCCCTACTTGGTATTGGAAGAAGTTAAGAAGCCTTAGAGAGGGGAGGCATATCTGCTTCCCAGGAAATAAGCCCACCATGATTAATTCTGCTTGGATATAGGGATAGAAAAGAGAAGAGACAGCAACTTGGCAGGAAAGGTACATGCCAACCCTAAACGTTAGCAACTTGCTGTGCATGCAAAGTAAGTCAACTATTTCCATGTTGATGGCCTGATCCACGTTCTGTCAGAATGTGACCGGCCATCCCTGAGGGCTGCTCAGTCAGAAAACCACTTGGAGACTCCAACCTTAGCTCACAGGAGAGGTACGGGAGGGAAGGGAACTCACTCCAACACTTGGGAGGCAAGGACGGGAAAGGTTTGTAGACAGGGTTCCTCCAACATATAACTTGCCTTTTCAGCTCAGAGATTGCTGCTTAGTCCTAGAATGCCTTTCCTTCCCTCCAGTTCAAGCAAGCCAAACACCATCCCAGACACACATGCTTCGATACTACAAAATACTCTTTTCTCTAAGGACCTTCTAATACCACTACAGTTTGTGCAATCACTGCATTTATTATTCATTTTTAAACTCTCTCGCTCTCTCCCTGTAGAAATTTTTTTTAAAACTTTTCTTTTTTTATGCAAAACTAGTCATTTCACTTTTTCCACTCCATCATAAAATCTCCTCTAAAAACATGACAACGTGAACAAACATGGCACAGACACAGAGAATATTTCCCTGTTTTTGCTGATTTTTTTTTCCTAAGGGTTATGGGGAAAGGAAGGGGATACTTTCAAATAAACTCCTCCCTCAATTCTATGCCCATATTAAAAGGCATGGATGAATCTTCTTTCCAATCTCCATTAAAGAGTAAGGGCAAAAATTCAGAAGGAGGAGTGCAGCCCATGTAAATATGAAGGTAGGTTAGTCAGCCTCAAAGGTCTTGTCCACCTGAGGGAACTTGAGGCAACTGCTGCATTCAAGTTAGCAAACCTCTAACTCAAAACAGCATGGGATCCTCATTTTGGATCCAGAGGTTCAGGGTTTGGTTCCCACATGGTGACCCACCCAGGGAGGGATTTGTCACACAAGCAGGTGAGCTGTGTCTGCAAGCCGGATCATACTCCTTTCTTCCTCTACAAGAAGATCTACTGCACGAGTTTCCCTGCTGCAACAAGTCCCCTCATCTCCTCACTGCAGGAAGAATGTCCTTGAGGAGTATCCCTACAATGACCCTCTGTTTTGCTCTTCCCAGACAGTTCCTTTGCTTGCCGCTCTGGAGAAAGGCAAAACCCCTTCAATTAAACAATTCCTGCCCCTTGCCCCCGAAGAACACCATACAAGAGACACTGGGAAAAAGAATTCTGCCAAGCAACACACCTTGGCCAAAACACATCAAGAGTTTCCTATTAAAGTTCCCTTTTATCTCCCACTTAAATGCTTCAACACTTTTTTCAGAACTTTGATACCACGAAACAAAACATCACCACATACACACCAAACAGTAACTTAACAATCTAAAGTGACTGGCCGGTTTGCATCCACCCCATAAAGCAGCTCCTCTTATCTCACAGCCACAGATTAGTTCTTATTTAGAAGGGGGAGGAAAAAGAGAAAAATCTCCTTGCTATTTTCCTAAGAAAGAGCTTTTCCCTACACCTACAAACTGCTCATCTTTGAAGCTGCAATTAAATGGATAGGCTATGCTAACATAAGGGATCCCTGGGTGTGCCAGGCACAGGAAAGATGCGCAAAAGAAAATCCAAATGAAAAAAAACAACCACAAAAAATACAAGCAGGTATTAACACAGACACGCACACAAGTCCAACAAGTTATAGAAAGCCTTAGCCTGATGAATGGATCAGGGAAGTCCCTTTCTCCCTGCCCCTAGCTTCAGCTGTGAATGAAAGCACATCCCCGAGGAGTCCACTAAGCTCTTTAACCAAGGAAAGAAAAAGGAAGAGGTGTACCAAGGGTGGTGCTAACAGCACCTGGAATCCCTCTCAGACTGTCTGCACAGACACCCAACCGCAGCTGGTGTGAATTTACCATTTCCCACAGCTTGGAATGCCACCCACTACAAGGCAAGGTTTGTGGGGAGGACAGCAAAGATTTTATTATACCAACCCAGGCGCTGAAGGCAGGAAATAGACAAACTCTGGGCACAAAAGCCCTAATTAAGGTCAGAAGCCAGTCTATCCCTCTAGCATCCTGACAGCGTCCCTTGGGCAGACAAATGTTACTTCCTTCCCACAAATTGCCTCCCTTCTATCCTCAGATCACTGCAACCACAAAATCACTACTGCAGGAAAGCACTCCTCAGCCAGCAGCTCCTGAACATCCTTGTGTGAAAGCACCAGAGGGGCCAATTCCACTTGTGTTCACCTGCCCAGGGCAGGTTTGTAAGTAAATGAGCCTGACATGAGGAATTTTTTCCACCCTTTTCACCTGTGCAGCATGTTATGTAGAAAGTGACACCATCCAGGGACAGTCCTGAGAGGGTGAGGCTCTCCCACCAGTTCATCAGCACCTTTTTTCCTTGCCTCTACAGGCTCAGTCCTGTGCGAGTAGAGGAAGAAAAGAGAGCAAAGGAATGGTTTCTCACCATGAAGCTTAGGACCCACGCAGAAAGAGAGCAAGCCAGAAATGGCAGGCAAAAAATAGAGCTTATTTTGGATGTGAACAAAGCTGGTCAGGGAAAGAGGGAGCTGTGGAACAAACAGCAAGCTGTGGTCTTGCTCCCTCCTACTTGCTAGGGGTGAAGAGAAGGAATTTCTAGATCAGCTCACAGGAGCTTTAGGGGAAGAGATCCAGCACACATGCATAAGATGTGAGAGAGATAGGTATTTCTTATGAGCACCTTTGGTCGACAGTTGTAAGGGCTGTTTCAGATGCTGAAAAGACAGAGGGGAAACCTCTTCCAGGTCACCCACCAGAGGGAGGCGAGAGCAGGAGGGGCAAAAGCAAGCAGGAAGAACAAACAACCTGCCTTAGCACACACCCCTCCTTCCTTTGGAAGGAACAAGAGGAAGCAAAGAGGAAGTGTATGCACAAGGCAGGAGAGCAGCCTCATGCAGCCGGGGCAGCTGTCACGCCGTTGGCATTATCTTCCCACAGACTGAAGGATGGATGCACAGCCTACTTCTGCTTCTGCCATGGAAAGACCAGGGAAAGGCATTTCATGTCCCTCTCTCCCAAACAAGTGCAAGTGATCAACATCAGGAGGAACATATGGGCTGGACACAGACTCTTCTTTTCTTCCCTTTCTTCCAAGGAGCTGAACAGGTTGGAAGATGCAGAAGAGGAGGGATCAGGGCACCGGAAAGCACCCATAGAACTGCCAAGGTAGCACCAATAATCAAAGGAAAGGGGAAGCCAATATGAGGCATAAGCTGCATGGGGCATCCCCCACCACCCCAGCTTTTTTCTCAAGCACCTTCCAGGCACGACATTTCACCTTCCTTCTCCCCCTCACTCTGAGGGCATCTGGATTAGCAACTGCCACAAGGACAGTAGAGGGCAGATCCAGGCTGCAGACCAAGAGGGGAAGGATGACAGGATGGTAGTCATGGCAAGGAAGAATGGAAGAGTCTTGCATGCACATTGTGGGAGAAGGTCTGGAGGATATGGGCAAAGGCTCCAATCCTCTTATATCCTCCCCTCAAAGGTTTGGAGCTCCTCTTCAGTTTCTGTCAAAGATGGAAGGGGAATGAGGAAGAGCAGCACCTTCCTCACCACCTGCACAGGCACACAGACACATGCTCACTCATCCCTCAGTCCCAAAGGCTCCACTGCCCGTTGGACAACACCACATTCAAAGACAAACAACCACTCCCCAGCCCCACCACAACCCTCCCTGCCTCCTCCTAGCAGTACCAACACCCAGGAAGAGTGGATGCTCCCACACCCCCACTGACACACTCCAGCCTCCAGGCAAGAGGAAGTGGGCAGGAAGAAAGGAGGAGGAAGGGTGGCAGTGAGGGCAGAGAGACAGCCAAGGGGAGGAAGGAGAGAACTAAGGACAGCCATTTGCACCACGACTTCTCTCAGGTAGAGCTCCCCCCACACCCCTGGAGCGGGGGGACCTGGCTGCTCACTTGCTGCCTCCTCCACCACCACCTGCCGCCACCTTCTCAAAATCCTCTGCATTGCAGAACTCCTTGATGGTTACAGTGAGGAGGTTGCTGGTGACATCTGTGACCACCACATTAGAGCAAGGGGACATCTCAGGACGCCAGTTGCTGGCCTCCTGCTCTGGGTCAGAAGAGGAGAGGGACAAGGAGGGCGTCTGCCCCCCACAGCACCCTCCCGAAGAAGAATGCTTACTGGTGGCAGCTGACTCAGGTGGGATTGAGAGGTCGAGGACCTCTGACTCACGCCAGTCAGGAATGGCTGGGCTGAGGGTCTCAGGGAGCAGCTTTGGAGGGGAATCATCTGGATCGGAGGAGGAGTGGGGAGCGGGTGATGGGCAGCCAGAGGAGCTGGAGCTGGGGGCATCATAGGGGGTAGAGCCCATAATGAGCCCACAAGAGGCTGCCTGGGAGCCTTCAGCCTCCCCCTTGCCCTCCAGAGAGGGGGTAGGTGTAGCAGGCTTATTGTAGAGTGAAAAAGTGCCAAACTTCATGTGGCGGATCTGAGTGCGGAGGACGCTCTCGCTGAACTTTTTGCTCTTGCCAATGACACGGTTTCGGGACGGGATCTTGGGCCGGGCCAGGCCCCCGGTGCCATTGGCTGGCTTCCCACCTTTGTCAATGACTTTGAGGTTGAGGATGATGCGGCTGCGTTTGGGCTCGCGGGGTTTCACCTTACGGTTGATGATGCGGACGGTCTCCGAGAAGGGCGAGACAGGAGGACGAATGCCAGCCCCGCCACCCACACTCCCACCATTCTGGGGGTCTGGACGGGGCAGGGGGCGCCGGGACATGCGGTGGCATCGCCGGATGTCTTTCTTGAGCCGGTGCACCGCAGCACTGGAGTGGAGCTTGGGAGAGGAGGTACTGGAACCAGGCTTGACAGAAAAGTGTACATCCCCAATGTGGAGGGCCTCCGCTTGGGCCCGAGCCTGCGGTGGTGGGGAGAAAGAAAAAAAACAGGGTCAGAGAGGCAGTCTAGGTGCAGCTAGATCTCAAATCAGGCACTGTTCACTTCAGCCCAAGCACTCACCAGCAGTACCATGACACATTTATACCCAACATCAATGACAAGTGCAGGTACAAACCTACAAACTATTGATAGCTTCAGCACAACCCCCTGACAGGCATAGGACACTGTCTGTATCATTTTTGGGCAGCTAATGTCTCCCTAGGCTGTATCCCTGTTGACACATGCTTTCCCCAGGGAGAAACTGCTACTTCCCAGGCATGCTTCAGAGTTAGAGTTAATAGTCTCCAAAGCCCTCCTTGGTCATCATGAGTCAATGTGCACAACCCTCCACTGTCAGCCACAGAAGCCAGCATCATCCTAGGCACTTGGGGCTGTCAGTGTTGAGACAGCACCCAAACTTACACAGGGATTGTACCAGGTTCTCTACAAACTGACTACAAGATAAGAGGGAAGAGGCAGAGTAATGCCTAATGAGAATCGCCTCTTGAAAAGTATGGTAGAAAGCAGCCTTGAGGAACACAGATGAAGGCTGGTGAGAAAGGTCTGATGGAGCAGCCTTCGTTAAACACAAGAAATTTAGAGATCTGATTTTTAATTAGGGTGACATGCAAGTCATTCATCCTTACTGTGGTGTGGGAGCAAGGTCCAGTGTTTAAAGCCAGAGATGAGGCCAGCTGGAATTCAAGTAAAATTTAAGTGCACCTCCAAAGAGATTGACTTGTCCTTTTGAGCACCACACTTGTTTGAAACCTAGCACTGGACAAGAGCAGGAACAGCACCTGTTCAACTGCCCTATGCCAGTCCTCCCCAAGAGCCAGGCCAGGAGAACAATATTTTTAAGCTCTTCTAGTGCCAAAAACTGCCCTGGTTCGTGCATCAGAGACAGGAACATTTTCTAGCAGCGGGAGCAACAGTTTCATTGGTAAGCTGGTGCTGTATGACCTGTGGGCATGAAAACCCAGAGTCTATTCTTACACCACATCTCATCAGAGCACTGTTGTTTGTATAGCTCATCCTTCTACCTGCACCCCAGTACTTGTCCAAACCAACCCCCTTACATATTCCCTCTCAGCAGTGGTGACAGGTAGAAGTCACACAGGCTTGGAGGGGACAGGCGAGCCCCCACCCTGAGACTGCCCATCCCGCGAGCAGCTTCCCCCACCTCGTGGGCACAGCAGGAACTGCAGTGCTAGAAGACAGCTGCTTTTCCTCCCCAACTTTTCCATCCCCTTGCCCCTTTTGCGCACGCCAAGATTGGGATGGCTTCTTGCCAGTTAAGAGCTTAGCACTCAACTCCATCTCCTTTGTCACCCTGCAGGCTGTGCCTCCTACAAGAGAAATGCCTGGGGAAAAAAATGTGCGTGTGAAGGCAGGGACCTAATAGATCGAAAGCAAGGGGCCCAGCCAGCCACTGCACAAAAAGCTCTAAGTTCTCGCCCTACAGCTCTAGAGCTTTGCTGTTAGCCTGAGTCCTTCCTCTCCCACAGAGATACCCATGGGAACTGCTGAAGATCTTCAGTGAAGAGCAGAATGAGCAGAGAACAGAGACGTGAAGACATTTTGTTCCCCTCTGACTAACACTGGATGACCGCAGCCTTCAGTACTACTTCAGTACTTGTATTCTGATTTTAAAAAGACTGCAAAAATGAAGTGTCCTTCTCTGACTCTACAAGAAAACAGTCTTCCCACCTTTTTCAATGACTTTGAGGTTGAGGATGATGTGGCTGAAGGCTCATCCTGACTGGGGACCTAGATTCTGTTAGCCAACTCACCAAGAAACAGAGACAAGTTAGCATAACCCCAAGGCAGGCACAGACACTGCACATTAACAAACAGGGCCGTTTCCACCTAGCTAAAGGGAACATAAACCCCAACAAATCCTGTTGTAGCAGAAAGCATCCCAGTGTCCATCTAGTTACTTTTTGCTCAGCCTTGTGTGTTACTCCATGCCCCAAAGAAATTAAGAAATTTGTGTCTTAATTGTTGAGAAATTAAGACACAGTTTCTGTCACAGGCATTGTATGGGCCTGAGCACAGCAACAGCGCCAGATGAACTCCCTGCACCACACATCAACTCTCCCCCTCCCATCTCATAAATATACAACTTGGAGACACTGCAGACCCGGTCAGGTCACAGGCAAATGCACATTTGGGCTGTGCTTGCTCTATCTCTTCACAGGTCCCTCTGAAGCAGATGGCAGACACAAAGATAAGCTAAAGTTCGCTTACTGACATTACAAACCAGCACAACCTGAATTAATAAATTTGTTCCTTTTCATCCTGCTCCACATCACAGTCAGCCCTTCCAGCATTGCTGCTCTTAGGCTTTCGGTTTCTCACCAATTTACCACTGCTGAGCCAAGAGAAAAATGCAACACAATGTCCCATTCCAAAATACAGGCCAGGGAAGCCAGGCAGGTTACAGACATATGCATCACTGAAAATCCTTCAGAGGATGGACACAGGTATCCTTCAGGGCCTCTCCTGTTGCACATCTTTCAGATTAATTGCCTACCCTGTAATCATGACTTGGAGTGAGGAGTTCTGCCCCATCTGTGCCATTCTGCTCCAGGTCTAATCTAATTGTCACCTTCCACAAGCACCGCCTCCATCACCAAAGAGAGAAAGAAAGCAGCTTCCCAGCAGTGTGGGGGACGCAGTCACAAACACCCTCAGTTTCCTTATACACCCCAAAAATTCCTGAGCAAAGCTTCCCATCAGCCACATTAAACAAAGTGATAAAGGTGGGATGGTCACTATCAAGCCACTTCCACAGCCCTGCTGATTTTACTTTCTCTGCCTGTACACATTAATCCTGTTTTCACAGAGACCCATCTTGGTTTTGTGCTTGCACAGCAGCTAGTGCAGAGCCCTGGTACATGACTTTTCCAGTGTGCCAGAACCAGTAGGTCTCATTTACATGCTATGTGTTTGCGTTTCCAGTTACTTCTGGGGCACTTTCTGAAGGCTGAAACTGTTTCTAACTCATGTTTCAGCTATCTGCCTTTGCTAAATTCCAGCTTCAGTAGTATCCAGGTACTACACACAGCATTGATACTTTGGTCAGATTATTAAGAGAGTAAATTAGGGTCCAACAGTCCTCCCCTGCTGCTACACTGCTATCCCCCAGTTACCAGCTTCAATGCAAGTTCCAAAAAGTGTTAGATGCAAATATTCAGCTTACCTTGTTTTTCCAGGTAAGGTTTCAAGAAAAATCGTATCAGACGCTTTATCTAAGACCAGCCCCCAGAGCTTTCTCATTCGGAAAGCTTAGTATTCCTACCACAGGATCAGGTTTATTCAGGCATCACCTACACAAACCTGTCCCTTCACTGCAGAGGACAGCACAGAGGCTCTCCTTCCTGTTTCCAACTTTAGATTAAGTAACTTGCTACCTTTGGTTTGGAGAAGACTCAAAATTCCATTTCATCTGTTGGAAATGCACTTCTTCCTGCTTCAGGTCCATTCCTCTATTACATTCACAAGCCATTTGAGGATAAAGTCTTTGAAAAACAAACCCACTGAATCCTTTCAGCTGTGTCACCACAGTTTGCTACTTGGCTCACAAGTTTTCCACATGGAAACTACCTCTCTAGGTATTGCTGCTTTCACCTGCAAGAGGTGCTCACTGCTGAAGAGGTACTCAGCATGTATGCAAAGTAATCCACTTTCTGCTTACAGATCAGCCTACATCAGGATGCAGCTTCTGGAGGCTTGCTGCAGTGCTCTGTCATGAGAGCAAGCCAATTGCTGGGATTGCTTCCCTTCCCCCTCTTCCCGTCTGGGATATGTATCACCTTTATTTATCTTGTACAGCTCTCCCTCACTGCTCCTGGGAACTAGTATATCTCCCCCATCCCCTACTATTTCTGAGTAAGTGTCACCCGAGGCCTAGCAAGCATATTTGTTCATTCATTCCCTTAATGCACTGAGACACACAAGCACATACACAGACACATGCTTAGAAAGGCCTCTCTTACCTGATTTGTATCAAAATCTCTCCAGTTTGGAAGAAAAAAACCAAACCAAAGACCTTGTAAGGCAATGGATTTCTAGTTAATTATTTCAAAATCTCACAAATTCCAGTAGTGCTGCTGCACCATAGTAGTGCTAATCTCTCATGAATTATTGGCTCGGCTTTGTCTTTTATTCTCCACCTGCATTCCCCCAGTCTTTGCTCCAAACAGCATTTGCAAGAGCTCTTCTTTCCCCTTTTTGGCTGCCAGTCTGCTTTTTTATCACCCTCTTTCTTCTGCAGTCTTCCAAGTGACAAGGCAAAAGCAAGCCAGTTCATAGCACAGCTCTCCCAAGCAACACTGCCATAAACTAAAGTTTCCCTCTGGATTGGGAACAAAATGCTACAAAAGGGGAATGGTCTGTTTTCAAATTACTCAGGATAATTTATGAACAGGGAGGAGATCAAAAGAAACCCAATTCCAGCTTTGGAGTTCAAGAAAGGGTGAAAGGACAGAGCACCATGCTGCTCAGCCCCTTCTTCCCCACTCTCCTAACTAAGAATCCCTTTACTCTTGTTCTCCCTTGCTTCTTCCTTCCCATTAACCTTCTCTACTGTCACCTTAGTATTTATGGCCACTCCGACTAGGGGTCTTTGCCAGACACCCATCAAGCTTGCAGATCAGGCTCTGTCTCTGAATAGCACTTGCTAGACTTTATTAGATGAGTTGGTGCAGTATACATTTCACACAGTGGAGTGCCTAGAGAAAAATGCAAAATAAAAACAGCAAACTAAACAGGAGAAAAACAGGAAGATCACTACAGCATGTGCTATGTCTCTTTCTAACCTCACACCAGTGCCCATGCTGAAAGGCCTGTCCTCAAGGATGACTTCTGCCAGATACCTAAGAAATAAGGTAAGAGCTTACGTACAGTGCTGCCTCTTTCAGACCAAGAACTTAATTTCTCATTGGCTCAGCACAGGGCTGCAGCACACCAGCAGCCTCCCAAGAATCACAGCCTCCCCTGTCAAGAGTGAGCTCAGCTGTGGGAAAGTTTGCCCCTAGCATGCAAAGGACAAAGACCCATTTCCTGCCCAAAACTTTGCAGTTGAAGTCTTGCAGGGGCTGTTTTCAACACCAGCCATCTTGATAGTAATATTACAAAGCCTGGACTGTGATGTGCCTCTGCAGTCTGATCGAAAGGGCAAGTGTTAGACAGCTCTCAGAAACAGAAGCCTGACTTACAAAGGCAGCAGGTGGTCAAAGATGCAGCTTTTCAAAGCTTTTCCAAAGGCGTGGGCCACTAACCTGCAGGAATGCTTTCTGCAAATCCTCTTGGGTGCTTATCTGCAACTTTTGAGAACTAATCCCAGGATAAACCTAGTCCCAACTGCAAGCTAAAACACCCACATAAACCAAAGGACAGAGTGGCATATCAGGGCACTTATTTTGATGCCATTCTGGAGACTCAGAAGCCTAGATTTAAGAACTGATACATATGAAAAATCCTAGCAAGCCACCAAGTCAAGGGCAGACTATCAAAGCAGTCCTAGGCCAGATTTCTGCTTAAACATCATTGCATGCAGGCCTAATCTGTTCAGTTAACAGATCAAAAAGAATACTGTTCTAACTGCCAACTCCAAATACTCCCTCTGGGATTCAAGAATCAAATTTCTTCCCCTGCTTCCAAAGTCTCACTGGCAAGAGATTCTGCAGCTAAAAGAACTGAAAATACTGTTAGCAGTGCACGAGGTAGAACTCAATTCCACTCTTCCCACAGCAGCACCTGTGCTGCAGGACTGAAAGAGATCAAATGTGCATCTTCAGGGGTCAGAAGAACTGAGTTGCAAGCCATCTCACCGTCTCTGTCATAAATCTAGTTGCAGTTGTGTTGATTCTAGTTTCCCTGAACAGAGCTCAAACAAGTTCAGATGGGGCTGGCTCAGACAGAATTACTTCTCATTGCCTGGTCTGGGGTGCTATTTTTAGAGTAGGATCCGTAGTCACAGAGGAACAGCAAGTCAGAGCACTAACAATTCCACGAGCTCTGTTTCCCAGAGGTGCAAACCAAGTGGTAGCAGTCTGTCCTGCCAGCCTCTCCCACTACATTCACCAGCCCTCAGGAGAGCTGATCTTGCTCCCTATCATGATTCATCTTCTACAAAGTACCAAGCCAGCTCTGCAAACCTACAGGTTTCCATTACCGTTTGAAGAGCTGGCAGAAGGAAGATGTGCCACAGAAACACGTCATGGACATGATTCAAAGGATGCTGCTGAATAATTCATGTTAAGTTTAGGGGGGTTTTAAAGGGTAAGGGGAAAAGAGAAGCAATGAGTGGGTTTTGAGTTTGGGGGTTGGCTTGTTTTTTCTAAATGAGTGAAAATGAGTGGTTTTTTGTTGGTTTTTTTTTTTTTTAATGAGTGATATGGCAGTAGACATGACCATATCACATTCAGAATCAAAAATAAAAGAAACTGATTATACATAGCATAGTCACCTCTCTACAGCTCTGAACAGTGTCAGGTGTTACAAATACCAGTATTTTTTAATGCACGCAAAGAACTATTTCAAACTGGTAGTTTTCCTTTCAAGTGATCCTTTGCATTGCTGGAAATCTAAACACAAGGGTTACATTTAATGCACGACTGCCAGAAAGTCTAGTCTGTGTTCCCTGAATACAGCATAAGAGGTAGCCCATATGAGATGTTTGCAGTGCCCGGGCTACAGATACAGAACACTTTTTTAGCAGAAAAGAAGGCAACAAGGGAGGACAGTTCCATCAGCAGGACTTCCCAAGGATTACCACAGTCCCCTGGGTTTCACGCAGAACATCAGAATATGCCTTTTCCTACATTTCTTCTGTGTGCTTCATTATGCCCTCTCAAAGCAGAGAAGTGACACCCTACCCCTCACTGCACTTTCTGGTGCTCATGCAGTTAAAAGTGCTGTGCTGACATGAGTAAATCTCCTACTGCTGCCAGGCAAAGGGAAGTATTAACCTGTTTCACAGATGGGGAAACACGCACAAAGCCTAAGTGACTTGCCGAAAGCCACAGGATGACTTGGTGATATTGATGCCTTACTACAGGGTCCACACAGGCTGTTCCAGGGCTTCCTATCAGATTAAAACCATGGGAACTATGGACTTGCTCATCTGAACTGTACAAAGGTGTGTTCTTACTATGCTCATTTGGAGCCTGAGATTGTGACAGTTGGAGAGGAAGGAGAGGGAACAGGGGAGTAGAGCAAGGCATTTCATCTGTAAACTAATAAATTCACAGAGCTCACATAACAGTCACGCAGCTACTGGAGTTCTTAATTAAAAAAAAAAAAAAAAAGGTAAAAATACAGGGCAAGAAGGCCTGCACTAGGGACTACCTTTTTTGCTCTTCTCTGCAAGCAAGCAGAGATGCTATGACATCTTGCAGAGATGCTGAGTCTATCAGAGGGGAACTGGAAACTTTAGCTGCCATCCTATGCAGAGGTGAAACACTCCTCCTCCTCCTCCCAGCTACCCCCCACCCTCTGCAAAAGCAAAACAAGCCTGCAGTTTACAGATCAAAGCATGAACCCTTCATGAAACTCCCGTGCTACATCCTTAAATGCAATCAGAGAAGCACAAAGGGCAGCAGAATTCCCACCTCTGCTGCCTGACCACTCAGCATGCCGCTAAGTTGCAGGGTACAGGTCGGATGAAACAGCCTGCTGAAGAAGAGGGAACAGGACTGACTAGCTCTCTGCTGCGGCAACAGAAGTCCATGAGGAGAGGATATTGGAAAAAGAAATTGCAGGCTCACTATGTACATCTGCGTGTCCTGCTGAAGCACTCATCGCATGCACACGCCTTCTCCCCCACACGCTTCTGTGCCTCTGCCCACTCCCCCCCTTTCCTGTTGGGTTTTCCCCGCGCTCCCAGAGCCAGGCATCAGGCACAAGTCACTTGAAGGTCCACTCCCTCCAAGGGCACGCGCTGGCACGGTTTGAGAGATTTTTTTGCTAGGCCTAAGTTATTTAAGTAAGAGTTACCTTCAGCAGAAAAGTTTTAGGTTTAGGTCCTCTCTTCTTGGGCCCATACAGCTCACGCTCTCGTTCCCTTTAGGGAATCAAATTTGTCAAGAAGTTAAAACTTTTCCCACAGGAACAAACAGAAGCACACAAGTTAAAGGAAATAAATAAATAAATAAATAAAAAGAAAAAAAAGAGCGCCTGGACGCTGTTTCCCGCTCGCCCATCCAAAGCCAAACCTGCTACTGCAGCTCTCCCAGCCCAGGGTGGGGGATGAACACTCACTTCTGCTCGAAGGCAGCGATGAGGCGGGAGTCCAGGATGTTCTCCTCGGGTTCCCAGGTGCTGTACCTGCCGGGGCGGGAGCAGCGGAGGGGACAAGCGAAGCAGTTAGTGCCCAAATCCCCCCGCAGCTGCACACACAGATACCTCCCCCTCCATCCCATTCTGCCCCATCCCATGCCCCTCATCCCCGCAACACGGGCAAGATACACTTACTTGATGGCCCAGCCTTTCCATTTCACCAGGTACTCGATGCGCCCCTGCAACACAAGGGGGAGAAGGCGG
>VZUA01059016.1:29243-39397 GCA_013401035.1 Horornis vulcanius
GCCCAAGAATTCTCATAGCTAAGAATTAGGAATATTTCCCCTCCTCAAATTTAATACATGTCTTCCCCACGTTTATTTTGGATCTCTCCATGGGATCCAAGAACAGAATTTGCTGCTAATCAAGGTCCATTTCTAGCTCAGTTCTGTCCAATTCCCGTGTCCTGGGCCTGTGCCAGTATCTTGGATATCTCTGCAGCGCTAGGCAATGCTTCAGTTGTCCTATTAGTCCCTCCTCCCAAGGGAGAGGAGTCAGTTTTCAACCAACTTATTACCACAGATTCAGGGCAGGATTTGTTATTAATATTGAATTTGGCAAAGGGTAAGAAGACCCCACTTTCCATAATGCATTCCTCATGCAGCAGAGCCAAGCCTGGAAATCCTGTTTAGCATATACAGAATGGTATGTCTCAACTATGCTGGCATTCTGAGATTTTAATGAGGGCAAATTGAATTTATGTTTCCAGTTTGGATTTCAGAGATGCATTTCAGTCTTTCTGCATGATCAACAATCAAAGAGAGAAAGCTCTGCTGTCTATACGGACCCACGCTGCAAAGACTGACTTACCACAGACAGGCAAATACGCTTCTGAAGTCCTGACAGCAGGCCACAGGGAAAAGGGCACTGGAGAGAAAGTCTTAACAGGCTGGAGTTATCTACACAGGTAGGATCCATCGCCTCTCGCTGCTGCAGGAAGAGAGGGAGGAGGAAGGTGGGAAGAGCAACGTACAGAGATGTATCTTTATCCAAGGGATGTTAATTGCAGAACAAGGCGGCAGGCTAGAGATCCAGCTCTCTTTCCACCTCCACATGCCCTCTCCTCACAAATGCAGCTGCCGCCACTTAACAGGATAAAAGGTGAATTGTTCAGCTTGCTGCTTCCACATCAAGGACGGGAGTCTTTGCCAGGGAAAGGGCTGTCAGTTTTTCAGCTGGACAAAGCAATGACAAACACACACCCCCTACACTGCCCTTTTTTGCGTATCTGAAAGGCGAAAAAAGGAGGGGGGAGAAAAGGTCTCTGTAAACATTTTAAGAGAAGACATTTTGGATTTTTTTTTTTTCTTAAGGGATAATGTAACCCTTCCCTAGCCCCACCCTAAAAGCACTGGTTTGGGGAGCACTGCAGAGATTCAGAACTGCCCACTCCGGTCTCGAAAGAAGCCCTCAGCCACTTGTGCTTCTCTGAAAGTGACGGTAATGGAATTTGCTGTGATGTCTGTCACTGTCACTTCACTGGGGGGCACAGTGGGGATCCAAGGGAGACTGGCATCCACATCTGCTGCAGAAAGAAAGACACATAAGGGCATGTTAATGAAATGGAGAAGGTGAGGGAGAAGAAAGGAGGAAGGGGAGAGGGAAAGGAAGGATGGAAAAAGGGTCTCCTTTCTGACAAACCATAGGTGAAATCAGCCCGTACTGAATTGGCATGTACAGAGTAAGAAAGAACACATGCAAGCCCTACCCTCAGAAGCTAAGGGAAAATGGATGATCAGATGTCCAGATACACAGTGGTATCAGAGCAGCCTACGCAGAGGTTAAAGGATCCTGTAAAACCACTGAGTTCATCTAATCATCCACCCTTCCCTCATACTCCTCATCCTATCTCAGCCCCTATTTGGTTTTGGGCCAGCAAACCGCATTCACCCTCGTTTGTGCTCACTGTCTTCTAAACGCTCTACCCTGCTGAAAAGGCAAATATTAAAATCTCTTACACACACTCTTCAGAGACTCCTACGGGAGTCAAAGGGAGCCAAAACCGAAGGTCTGCCTTATACTGCACCTGCAACACAGCCTGGATGTGATGCTCTCAAAAATCCCTCAGAACTGCTCCATGGAAAAACTGCTCTTCCTTCCTCATATGCTTGCCCTGCTCCCAGACAGCTCTATACAAGAAACCCAAGCAACCCTGCACTTTCTCACTGTAAGAGTAATTATCAGCCCCTCTGCCACCCAAAGGCTCACTTCCCCACAGCCCCCAGAGACTGCCATGTAAAGAGGGAGGAAGGAAAACACACAGTCTCCCTGGCACTCTACCTTGTTGTCCCAACCCGGGAAAAGAATGAGACCCCCTTAAGAGTTTATTTCCTAGCTTTTGCCTCAAACTCCTGGGGTATCTACTTTCCGCCCAGAAAGAGTCCAACTCCCCCTAACAGTAACTGGGATTCCACACAGGCCATGTGTCAAGGGGAGAACAAAAACAATTTTAAAAATCTGTAGTACCACTCACTCTTCTGATCCCCAAGTGCTTTAGTGCCACACACATCTGGGGAGAATAACCCCATAGATTTCCTCACTGCCAGGATGTAACACTGGGTTCCTCTGCGCTACTCCCATTGCTGCCTCCCTGGATTCTGAGCACCATTCCAGTCTTTCTCAGAAAGGAGGGAGTAGTGCTGATTCCCAGAACACAGTCCTCTCCCTAAAATCCTGCCTAATCCAGCCTGGCTAACAGATACTCCCAGCAAGGAGTAGCTACTACAAGCAGCACAAGCCCTGGTTTTCCACTCCTCAGGAAAGCTACGCCTTCAGAAACTCTAATAATGCAGGGATAGAGTTTCCCTGGTAACTGAGAGCAACACACACATCCCACAGCCCTCCTGCACAAGATGCTGGTATCGTTCCCCAAAATGCCAAATGTGCTTGGACATATCCCATGCCTACACTCATGCTGCCTACTCAGTGGGATCAGGCAGGAGTTACCATCCTCACTTCATCTCTCTCTCCCCTTCTTGCATAGCTCTATAACAAGAGACTTTAGAGGGGTGTGGAGAGGAGAGGGAAGGAGGGGGCAGGGAGTACACTGTGAGTTCCTAGCAGCATTTCTGTATGCTTCTTAAAGCAGCACCGTGAGAGGAGGGCTGCTGTCCAAGCTTGTCCACTGCCAGCCAAAGTCCCTTGAACCAAGCAGCAGGCTGAGCACATGTGGATAATGTGGACAGAAGCAGAGTTCATCTGTCACACTTGTGTGTCACCTCTGCTGTGAAGAAATTTTAAGGACAGAAAATCTTGCAGTATCTTCTGCATGTTTTCTAACATTAGGAGGAGCATCAGGGATGTAAGAGTACATAGAGCCAACAGGACCAAAAAACCCAATTAATCTGTGCTCTTCAAACAAGAGTGACATCATGTGGGCCAGCAAGGGCTGCTCTGAAGACCTGACCTAAACCATAATCCCAGGAGGATGTAACCAAGGCAGAAGGATGCAGAACATCCTTCACATGCCCCAGAACTTCACCGAAGGGTGACTGGTCTCACCTTCTTTGCTGGCGTGCTGTGTGGCCTCCCAGCCCTCAGGGGTCTGCCTGGCCTCTAGGCCCACTGCATCATTCAGGAAGAACTCATGCCTGCAGTTTCGGTTCTCCAGACTCGCCATGCGGGGGAACTTCTTCCTTGACAGTCGTAGGTACTTCTGGTTTTTGCGTTGCTTCCGGAGAGAGAATGGCAGGACTGCACCCCCAGTCTTGTCAGGGAACTCTGCCTGCCCTGTCTTGGCCCCTGGCAGGCTACTGTCTCCTCCTCCAAACCTCCGTGCAAGAGAGAAGCAGAGCTTCTCCTTTCCCTTGTGAGCACTCCTCAAGTCCATTCCGTACAGCCGCTGCCAAGACACCAATGCAGCAAGGGTCAGAGCAGACATCAGATCATGCAGTGAAGGCTCCCCACTGGGAACCAGGAAAATATTCTTTGTTCATTCTTTAAACGTCTAGATGAGCTAGGATAAAGTATGATGCTTCTACAACACCATTTCTCTCCCCTCTTCAAGTGCCTTCTAAGTTCTTCCTAATATCTGCTTACTAGGATTGGCTGCTTTGCTTGGCAACAGTAAAAGCATGCTGAATCTCCACTTCCAACTATGGGCTACCTTTGACTTGATGGAAAGTCCAAGCTCAACGTGAGACTAAAAGAACATGCAAACCAGGTAAGCTGCAACTACCCAAGGCCATACTTTATAAAATCCTAGTTCAGAGAGAAAGAGCTGTTGTTTTATTTTGTTTTGCTTTTTGAAAGACAAATTAGCTAGCTCTTCAGCTAACAGGTTAAAACTATCTGCCTAAACACTGATTTCACATTATTGTGTTAACTTGTTACCTCCAATTTTGTCCATGCAACAGCAAACAGAGTTTCCACCTCACTGAGAGCAGGGGAGCAGCACAGCAGCTAAGGATTTAGAAATACACAGAAGAGCAAGAGGCTACCTGCAGTAGGAGGCGCTTTGGTTTGGGGCCTCTTTTCCTGTACCCTGATGCACGGTCTCTCTCTTCCCTGTGAAAGAGGAATACAAATCAAACTGAGTACTAAATACTGCAGCATAAAACCTAGTTCAACCTTTTGCAGCATATCTCCCTCCATTTCCTTCAATAAAACCCAATAATGACCAGTGTGAGCTTGGAAAACATCCCAGAATTGCTTCCTGTAGGAGAGAAAACCTTGTAGAAGGGGAATTTCTCTGACACAGCTAATGAAGGATGGGTTAGAGAAACTTCTCACTTCACATCACTCCAGCTCTGGACCTGATTAAAACCTGAATCTGATTGTTCTCTGGCTCAGTGTTGCCTGTTCTTGGCCTCATTTCCTGAACAGTGCCAATCAAAGCTGCTTTAACCCCATCTTCTCCATCTCAATCAACACCAGGATACAAAAATCAAGCAGGATTCATTGCTATACATCTCATCTTTGACTGAAGTAGGGACAACAGGGGCACTTTATGCATATAATGAAATGAAGACACTATTTCTTTTCCTGTGTTCAGGGAGAGAAAGAACATGTGCCCTTACTTTTCTTCATAAGCCACTACCAGGCGAGGGTCCAAGATATGATCCTCTGGCTCCCATGTGCTGTATCTGAAGAAAAACATACGGAATAAAAAGTAAACAATATTTTAATGAAACATTCTCTCTGCAGGCCTGCTACCAGTGTGCTGCAGCCCTGGATACTGTCTTCACAAGGATCGGTGGAGCCTGCCACAACATTGTGATAGCTCTGAGGAATTCCAGCCATTCCCTTCCCAGCTTCCCACAGACACCACCTTCCCTTCCCAAAACAGACAGGGCCAAGCATCAAGCAGCCCTTTGTACAAAAACAGGGAAGACTTTCCTCCCCAGGGCCCCCTCCACTCTGTGTGCAAGCCTGTGCAGACACTCACAAACCATTTTTAAGTCCATGTCTAAACAGGTCTCATCTGCAGCACTCCCTCAAATCCCACAAACCTCATGGAACAATGAAGCATGGCCTGATACATCTTTCTGAAAAATAGGCCTCTCAATTTAGAGTGCTCGAAGAGTAAGTACGCTTTCTCACCGGCATTATTAATTACTTCTAATCACTGAAGCTGAAAGGATTAAGTTAAGAGTTTGATTTTTTCCCACTGATGCCGGTAAACCAAACATGTTGGGAACTGGGTCCTGGGGCAAGCTGATGGCCACTTGCCAACACCTCCTTCCTCCTGCTCGGCTCCCCCTACAGGTTGTTCCTATCGAGGGGAGCTCACTGATACAAAGTATCCCAACAGCACTGCAGGCAGGGCCACCAACACTGCTCCGAACAGGCTTCATGCTCCCAAAGTAGCCTGGGAACAGCATCAGTCATTGCCTCAGCTCCCTCCTCAACAGCCAGACACCTGCGACAGGAATCGGATGCTCAGGAAAGGACTGAACCCACCTAGCAGGCAACTCCAAAACTGGTTTCCAAAAAGCACAGATGCATGTAACACTAGGGAGAAGCAGCCAAAATGCTCCCACTACGAAAGCTGAAAGATTCACAAAGTGGTCCTTGGGGAATGTTTACTTCTTATGGGTAACACTTGCCCAGAAAAGGTGGGTCTTGTGTCTCTACCATACAAACTCTAAGGCAAGAAAGAAAATCTGAATCCTCAAACACCTCAGAACTCTAAGTTTCCTGAAATGTGAGATCTAGGCCTGGAGGTAGAGCTCCTTTCCAGACCCTGAGGAGGAGGACCAGAGGGGAGTCACATGCAGGTGCATAAAAGTGTATTTGTATCAGTGTCTTTAAACAGCAAGAAAGCATTTTAGGATGTTTACATTTCCAGATGAAGCACAGACAGGATGTGAGGACACGGGATACACAGGGTATACAGGGGAGGTGGTTTGGGAAAGCTTTTCCCTTTTATCTCTCCATTAGAGAGAAGAAAGATAGTGTAACACAGGTACATTACTGGAGGATAGGTCTAGAAATGAAAATTCAATTCTTTTACAAAAGGGAGAAACAAAAATATGACATTTGGATATCCCAAGGTGCACTGTACATCAGAGAGTTAAGAACAGACATGTCTTCATAACCAGCTGATCCCTCCCTCCCTCTCTCCTTCCCTCCTTTGCTTATGCCTCCTGCAGCAATCTAACTGTGAGCTGTCAAAGCCAAGATATTGTTTGAAAAGAGGAAGGTTTCCTCCCAGCTGCAGGGATTCTGGCACTCATCCTACAAATTGAAGAAAAATGATACCACAGGGGGGAAAAAAGTCATTGGATTGCGTTTCACAGGCAGAAGAAAAGGGATTTGCTTAAAAAAAAACCCCACCCTGGTGGATGTTGCCTTCTTTTCTCTGCAGCTCAGATTCTGGCTTCGCTGCAGTGGCAAAACACTGCATATAAAAAAAACATGGTTGAGTTTGCCACGCGCGCACACAGAGCTTTATACATGGGTACACACAGCCTAGGCTGCAGCAAACTGCAGAGAGCAGGCACTCTGGAAAACACAGATCATATGATCTTTCTTCCCCCTCCTTCTACTCCTCCTCTTCCCCCTCCTTTTAACTCCACCATAAGTTGTAAACAAGCTTGTAGCTAGAATCGGATTGTCACTCCTCCATTCCCTGACTCCAGCAGTGCAATCCATAAATCTGAGGTGTAGGGCATGAATAAGAAAATTTCTTATAAGAAGAGGAGGAAAAAAAGTGAAACATGAATTGCATGTGAAAGCAGTAAACTACTGACCTATCCTTTTCCCTTCCATGATACTTCAATGGGAATGATGGGATAATAGGTATAGAGATTACAAAGAGCAATGGAACAAGGTTGGTAATTAATGAAGGGAATGATGTGGGATGAGGAAACAGATACAAAGATACAAACATCTTGTGGTGCTGCATGCCATCACATATGTATGTTTAGAAACAAGGAACAGCTACTGCTAGTGTGATAAAAGTAACTCCACTGAGCATCTTGAATTTAAGTAATTCAAACCACTGAGACAAGAGTTAAAGTGGAAGCAGGCAAGAAGAAGGAAAAAAAAAATCAAGTCTTCAGATTTGGTGTTTGGGGGAAGAAGGAAGATGCTTGGACATGCCATACATCAAAATAAGAGAAACCTGACATCACCTTGCACCCAGGAGAACTGTGCTTTAAATTCCCCAAAGTGTTTGTATCACACAGTGTTCCAAGATGCACGACAAAAAAAGGCAGCAATTAAGAATAAGGCCTGCTCTGTCCAAGAAACATTACGCCATGCCTCAGCCCACCTTCTTGGCAAGGGACTTCACAAGAGAAGGACTTCAATGCGTTTGTTGAAAGGAGAATGGGATAAACATCAGTATTCTGGCCAAGAGGGGATGAGGCCTTGCAGGCTCCAAATACATTTCCCACCCTCTATCAGTGATGAAGTAAGACTTGGCTATTTGAGGTTAAAGCAGTCCAAGAAGTGACCCACGCCACATGGCAGCTGGTGCTCAACAAATGCACAAGGTTACACTGCAACAGCAGAACACTCAAGAATATAGTCACCCTCTCCCACCACCACCACCAGAGAGGGGAAGCTGCTTGTCTTCACACATGGCCTATAATCATAAAGATTAGGCATGACAATTAGACACCCAAGAACACAGTTTCTTGGACACCAGGTACAGCCTGACAGAACCGTCCTGGCAGGCCCCACTTTGCAGCTGCGAGGATGAACCCGTAACAAGTGGCTCCCTTTGCTTAGCAACACACAGAGCAACTGCATGTGTAACACTGCTGTACCCACGCACATTGTGTATGTACACACACAGGCACAAACAGAAAAGCAAAGACAGGGCCCCATATGGGTTGGCCAGGAGGCTGTTCTACTAGACTGCTAGTTGACATAGTAATATTCTCCAGTTACCTAATGCTTTTAGTCTCAAAGCATTTCACAGACTGCTTATGCGCAGAGAAATCACTCTTCTTCAGAAGCAGCTGCCTTTTTAATGAGAAAAGTGTCTGTAAACAGTGCACAGCAATGTCAAAAAAACCCCAAACTTTTCCTCATTTTTGCAATGGAGCAACCAAAGCAAAAGCAGAAAAGGCACTCAAAATAACAGGAGGTATCAGACAAAGAAATGAAGGCATGGTGGTAATTTTCAAGGGACAAAGATCACCTGCATTTGGCTACAATCAAAAAATCTGAAACACTGCCTTTTTCTGTTGGTCAATTCCAGAGGGGAAGCAGTAGGAGAGGAAGACAAGACCATCAACATGCTTCCTATTTCAAAAGACTACAGACAGCTCTAAACATAAAGCGGTGTCCTCTTGGTACTGACTCAGAAAAGCAGGAGCCATTCCAAATTCAGAAGAATCTGAATTCTTTGTTGAACTCATAATGAATTTAAAAACATTTGTATCTGGAAAGTATCTCAATGAAATATTTCAGTGGTAGCAAAAACCAGTCAGAATAGACTGGCACACAGTTTGTATTCCTTAGCTGCCAATTCAAAAAACGATTTGGGTTTGGTTTGTGGCTCTTTAGTTTTGTTTGTTGTTGTTGAAATGAGGGACAAGCCTCATTATGAATGAAATGCTCAATTGCAGAGACACAATGCAAGCTATTACAGAATATTAAAGAAAAAACAGACAAGTAAACACAACTTACTTTGGGGGCCATCCTTTCCACTTCACCAGGTATTCTACTTTACCCTGAGGGTGGAAAAAGGCAGAAGAAAACAGGTGAACTATGGAAGCAAATATGGGCTACAGTATGAGATACAACCAAACAACAGACTGAATTCTTCAGTCAAAAAGCTTGTTTCCCATTACTTTATTTTCAAAATATAGCCACTTCCCTATTCAACTATATATTTTTCTCAAAAATTTTGGCACACAGGGGTGTTTAAGCATGCTTGGACTACCATCAGCTTGGAGCATAGCTTTGCAGAAGGCTTGCAGGCAGAATGCTAAAAGCCAACCAGAGAGCAAGACTGAACTATTCACACATTCACAGGCAAACCTACAAGAAGTCAGCACACATAAATGTAGGAAGGAGATATATGCCAGGAGCAAATGTCAGATGATTTTTTTTTTTAAGCAGAGAGAAAAAATACAGTATATCAGAACCTATGAAGCGTCTCTGGCATGATCTTTTCCATTTGCTACATGCTCTACTCAGACACTGTTCCATCCATCACAGGCACTCATCCTTTTGACCCAAGCAATCAGCAGCTCACAACTGAAGTTCAGAGCTATCCTTTTTTTTCACTCTAAGCAAGATTAAAAAAAACCAAAACAAAACAAAAACAAATGGAAACTGCATTCAAGGGCTCCGCAAGCAATGTGAACAACTATCAAAATATTTAATGCTATACTGAGGAGTTTATTAAGCACTTCCCAAAGCATGGCAAAGGCCTTTGTGCACGCAGGACAGCCACCCTCCAAGAGCCGCTGCTGCAGCCACAGACACCTTTCCAGAAGAGAAGAGCAAAGCAAGTACTCGGGTACTTGAGGCAGAGAACCAGTTTCATTTTCCTCTTGGAAGGGTTCATCAGCTTTCCAAAGTTGGAAAACACTGCCCTATAAGGAACTTTCCACCAGGATGATCTCTACATACTGCATGCTTACAGGTTAATCCTTGCAACACTCTGCAGGGACGGGAGCGCTTCCACGGCTGGGGAAACCGAGTCACGGGAGCTTTCCCAAACCCTGTCCGGTTTGGGCTCTCCCGTTTGGGGTCACCAGCACTCATCCTGCAGACGGGCTGAACCGCAGCCGCGACAGCCTCCCCTCCGCCCCGCACCACCTCACGGGCAACACGTGTGTCCTCTGCCCGCCAGCCTCGGGCAGGCGCCGGTGCCCCGCCGCGGGTGTGAGAGGACGGGGACCCGGGGACAGCGACGGGGACCGGGCGGTCGCGCGCGCGCCCACCACGCCTCCCCGCTCCCGGTGCGCGGCGGGAGCGTGCCCGTGCGCTCCCC
>VZUA01059016.1:39424-57853 GCA_013401035.1 Horornis vulcanius
GCCCACCTTCCGCACGCGCTTCTTGCGGATGCTCTCCACGGCGAACACCTGCTCGCCGATGGCCGACAGCTCCATGCGGCGGGCGGGCCGGCGGTGGGCCGAGGCAGTGCCGCTGGCGGCCGTTCCCCGCGGCTCCCCCTCACACGCCCCCTCGAGCGCGGCCGCGCCCCCACCGCCGCTTTAGAACCTGCGCAACGTTTTCCCCGGCGCGCGCGCGAGGGGGCGGGAACGGGGGGTGAGGGAGGGAGCGAAGGAGGCGGGAGCGGCGCCCCGGGCGGTCCTCGCCCCGGCCGCGCCGCCTCCCTCCCGCCTCCCGTGGCGGGTAGCGTCGTGAGGGAGCGCTGCCCGCCGCCGCCGAGCCGTGGCATATACGGGCGTTTTCCGCTGGGACAAGGCCCCCGGCGGTCGCGTGCCGGCGGCGGCGGCTGGAGAAGCGGCGAGAGGCAGAGAGTGGAGGCGGCAGCAGCGCTGCGGCAGAAACCCGGCGCGGCTCCTCTGCCCGGGCAGCCGAGGCTCAGCGTCAGGTGTCTTCCCGCCTTTACGGGGAAGGAAGCACGCGAGATTCGTCAATGCTTGCGGTGGAAAGCAACGACGAAAGTCTGAGGGCCCGCAAACGATGAGAAAGTTTTACTAGTAAATTACACACTTGGCATGGAAATCGGTGTGTTAGTCCCTGAGCTACTGTATAAGCACACGGCAGTGGGTTTTGGGAAAAAGGGTAAGACGAGAAGGAAGAGAGATGTATTAAAGGGAATGGGGGGATGCTGGGCAGAGGAAAGAGAGAAAGAAAGAACTATAAAAACGGGAGAAAAGAGAAAAACGGATCACCAATCCTGATTCTAGTGTCAATCCAGCTAATGGGATGTCAGCCCTTGTTCCAGCATTGATCCAATTAATAATCCTGATTTCAGCGTCGATTCAGCTGTATCCATCCAGCCGATGAGATGTCCAGGGTCCTGGGGATGTCTCTGTGGCTCTAGCAGTGCAAAGAGGCTCTGTGGACGTAGCATACGTGTAGCTATCAGTCATCATGAAGCAAGCAGGACCTCAGACCACCTCTTCAAGGTAACTAAGGCTTTCTTGGGTGAGACATGAGAAAACAGAGACATCATGAGCATTCGGGTTTCCAGGCTCCCTTGCACACCGGTCTGCAGAAACCTGCTTTCGCTTCCCAACCACTGCTTCAAACAACAGACTGAGGGTTTTTTTCTTTGAAATCTCCTAGGAAACTTTTTACATCAGAGCAGGGACTCATTTCTACATATGCAACCACCTACTCTACCACAAGTGTGCTCAGCTGCTTCTCTGCTGTGACTGAACGTCACTGAGTGCTGTTTGCAAGTGAAGTCTGAAACAGGCCAAATGTTACTGTAGAAATGGCAAATATACAGTGAGAATATCTCAGTCTCGGTTGTTTAGTCTGCAGGTGTTCATTTGCACACAACCTACAGTGTCCACACTAATGGATTGGTAACTTGCAGGGTGCTTACCCTTGCCAAAGCCATCCAAGAACTCAAAGTCCATTGTCAGGGATTGGTGACCCTTTGGACAATCATTAGGCAGAACTAGCAGTTTATAACAGGGTTTTGGTACTTTAATAGCATAGCTGTTGCATATTCAAGACATTTATACTATATATATTACAAAATTATTGTTAGTAATTATAACAAAAATTAAAGCTTTGACCTTCTTTTTAATTCTTCCTTTCTCATATTCTGTGTCTGTGTTTTAGAGGGAATAGGGAAAATAATTAAGGTAAAATGTCCTTTATTTCTCAAAATTAAGACCCTCAGAAAAAGTAGACAATAATGAAGAACAGAACAATTCTCTGAATTGCAAGAATCTGTTTGTATTCCTTTTCCTCACACTGGAATCCACTTGCTGAGGTGACAGACTGGAAAAAGAAAGAAACTGTGCTCCAATGACCATGTTAGGATAAAATAAAAGAAAAAAAGAAGCCCCCTAGTCACAACAATTTGTCAGTTATTATTATTTCAATTATTGATAAACTTTTATACTTCTTAGTCCAGGATGTTTACAACTCATTATTTAATATATGTCTCCTTAAGGTCAAGAATACATACATACATACATATATATAAGCTTTTAAAATGGACACCAAAAAGAGTTCTCAAAACCAAATTGACTTGCATTATAATCACAAGCTCTAATACTCTTTTTATAAACTGAGATATATAGTAAGAACCCACATTCTTAGTATTATTAGTGTAATTTCCATGTGATTATTCCCTTCTTTCTTTCTGCTTTTCCCACACCAGCAACTGACTCCAGTGAAGTTTATGCAATATTTGCACCAGTTATGTCACAGCTTTCAGAAAAGCACTACTTTGCCTGAAAGTACTGGCCACAAAGTGCTAGAGGCCTCACTGCAGTAGTCAGGGGTTTGCATTTGCCTGGGATTTATTTTGCAACATTTTGGGCAAAATGTTACCTTTAAAAACTGTTCAACCACAGTTACTTTTCGTTTTACTAATGGTTATAGTGTAATTTCAGTTGGGTTTGTTTGGTGTTTTTTCTTTCGTGTTAGCAGCCAAAAGAGCTCTGAAGGCAAAGAGCAGGAACATTTCCCATCCTCCCACCCGAACATTTCCCATCCTCTCACCCCATCCAAGTCCTGAATTACCATTAAGTGAATGTTGCTAAACCATTCATTGGGGCTAGAAATAGTTAAGACAAACAATTTAATCCATCAAGGCTTTCAGATCTTACAGCCTGTTTTAGGAGTACTTTAAAAGCCATTCTGCGATAAAAGACCTTTTCTGAAGTATATCAAGAACTAGATTACAGAAATCTTTATTGGACTTGTTCTTGTTACCACTAATTGTACAGTTGTGCATATATATAGCAGTGAACTCCATGTGCAGAAAACCAAAGCAAATATTGAACCTTCCTTAGTACAAATTCAGAGACCCAGATCCAGGAGGCTTTAATCAAAATTCCAATTAACTTCAAAGAGTTTTACTTGAGTAAAAATTGCAAGCAGAATCTAGTACAGAAAAAAATTACCATTTTAATTGCTCCTAGCCTGATTAAGTGATTCAGCTTCCAGTTGATACAGGCACTTACATTAACACTAAAAATTTATTAATGGTCATTTATATTCTACAAAGCCTAATCTTGACAAAGATTTCCACCCCCCCTCCCCAACCCAGAAGACCGCAGCAATCATCAGCATAGCTTCAAAACCACCCAGCAAATCCCTGAAGAAATGCTGCTTGGTGAAGCTTCAAGAAACAACCTTGCAGCAGAAGACAACCCTGGCAGCCTCCTTAAAGTCCCGGAGCCCTGGGAGCCAGACTGTTGATGCCAGGTGCAAGGTATCGATGAGCCAGTGGGTGAACCGGCCTCTCCCACTGCGGTGCTGTGTGTCTAATTAGCAATAGATGGCTCTCATCCTGCTGCCCTGCAAGCACAGGTGCAGTTCATTTTCACACTGCAGTTTTGGCCAGCAGCCTCTGAACACATCACAAGAGTAAAGAGCAGTAAAACAGGCACAGTCGGTGCTGCCTTGGGCCCAGGGAGCAGTTCTGTCTGCCCCATGGAAGCATGGAAGACACATGCAGGATGCACCGGGTATCAGTGCAGTTAAGCCTCAGGGCACCAGAAAAACTCCCCAATTGGTATGCTTACATCAATTAGTATTTTTAATATTTCTTAAAACATGTGGAAGGAATGCAGATGCCCTCTGCTGCCAGTTGGCAGCTCCTCTGCTTATCTGGAGCCCTTGGCACCAGCAGCCCGTGAACAGTGTGTTTAAATCTGTGCTGCTGTGTGTTCCTCACCTGGCTCTGGTCTGCTCCCAGCACACGGATTTCCCCACACTGGATGGCCAGTGAGGCCCAGCCCAAGGTAGTGCTCTGCCTCTGGGTGTTACATACCAGACACAAGGAAAACAAAAGTGGAAGTCCCCCAGCCTTGCCAAAGGAGATACTCCTAGAGAGTAGAGGAAAGATCATCTGGCCCAAGCAGAGGACCCCCTGAGAGCTCTGGTTGAGGTCTATCATGAACAAAAATACTTTCTGTGTCATTTTATTTCCATCTGTTAACCACTATTTGCCCAGCAAGGGGTTTCTCCACCCCTTACACTGCAAACAGCACAGTTGTTAACTGCAGCCTTCCATCCTCTTTAGATGTCAGCACCCAGCACTTCTCTTTAAATTTGGCCATGCCTTGGATACACATCTAAGGCCCCTAGAAGACCATTTTAGTGGGATGATAAGCCAGAATCCCAGACTGTGTTCCACTCGATCCAACACAGCTTGCATTTGTCCTTTAGTCTTAGATCAGCCTGGTGGGCAGCTGTTTTCCTCTGCACCTTGTGTCATAGCCAGGTGTGGCTGAGAACTGCCAGGTAGGTATTTCTTCCCAGACCTCCTTGAAGAGCTCAGCTACTTCCCAGAGCAGGATCAGTGCAAAAAATAGCAGCTACCACTTTTTTACAAACGCCACTGGAAGGGGGTTTGTTGTTTTCCTATGTTTTAAATGATAGCACAGCAATTATTGCACAAACCCTGTAGTGTTGGTGATCAAGGTCCTGTCCCTCCTCAGTCTTCATAGGCATAAAATCCCACCTTCTGGGAGACTGCCTCTGAACACCGGTTTATTCTCTTTTTCAAGAGCAAGGGCAATACATACTCATCCACTTAATCACTTGCTCAATGCAAGACAAATTCAGAGTTCATGGAGCAGCTATGGCATGGTACTTTTCCTGGGCAAGATGAGATCTGTGTCCTGACCACGACTCTTGGCTGTGTGTAGGTGTCATCCAGTGCTGACTCATACAAAATTCCTGAACATGTCCTAGTGAAGGTGCTGAAACACTGACTTCTGCTTTCCAAGGTAAACACTTAGCTAGAGATCAGTCTTCCTTCTCTCTGGGCCACTTTGACTGTCACAGCAAGAGTAAACCTTGCTGGTTTGGTACACAAAACACACACTTAAGATAAATTCCTCTACAGGAAGATGTAGTAGGATTTTCATCACTCTGAAGCCTAGACTGGAAGTGTGGGTGGGCAAGAGAAAATAAGTGCTTTTACAGTTTGTTTTCTTTAAAAATATTTTTGTGGTTTCAATGAAATTGAGTTTTGTTGTTTCAATTAATTTGAGTTTTGTTGTTTTAGTGAAAGCCTGCTCATCTGTGGACATATATCTTTGAAAAGCCTTGGCTCCCACATGCTCTATGGAAACTTCTTCAGCTGTTCACTGCTTAAAACTTCCAAAGACTCCCACTCTCATGTATGATCTTCTCCTGGCACCACCTGTTTGTAGAGCATCCAGCCCTAAAAATGTTTCTTTTCATGGAGGACTATTTGCATGTGTTCTTTCCTTTGTGAAGGGCCAGAGTGGGAGTCCTCACTTCTTTCACCCCTGGAGCACTCTGAAAAATTTCAAATAATGCAAAACCAGCTATGGGGCTAGAGCCTGTTTCACACTTAGCTGAGGGCTCAGCATCTCTGCAGTCATGACATGATTGGCATTTGTGGCTAGATCTGCTGCTTTGGTGCCAAAAGTAGGCTCCCAGCCTTTGTGCCAGGACACGTCTGGGTTATGCCCTTGGGATGCTGAACCTGGGAGGTGCTCTGCACCCATGTTACAGACCTACCCTATTAAACCATGCTCTGCTGTGTCATGGTGTGTGGGGTAGAGCAGACTGGGCTGCTGGAAAGAATGTGGTACAGTCCCTCCAGGCTGAGGAAAATGCTTAGCTCAGACCCTCCATTTCTGGGGAAGGGCTCTGATCACACGGCTGCCATTTACACACATGCTGCATTCTGTGACAGAACCTTTAAAGAGGCCTTTTCTCTGGTGGGTGCCTAACCTGAGATGATGACAGAAAAAGTAAAGGGAGAAGGAAGAATGCAGAGCCCTAAGCTCCAGGGAGAGACTGAACTTCCCACACTGTCTGCTTGCTGCCTAAAGGCAACTCCCTGCCACCTTAAGTCAGCTCCCTGCCCTGGGTGATGGTTTGTCCTTCTGGATGCCTCCTTATATCAGCAGAAGCCAGAAACAAAGACGCAGTCCTGGGAGGCACCACAGTGTCTTGCTCTCTGGACCTGAGAAGGCAATTTCTGGGACCAGCATGAAGCTTGCACTTTGAGTGGAATATTTGTTCTCCTTGACAATGTCCTATGTAAAAACCAACCACCAGCTGGTCATTCTTCCTGAGTGAATGTCCTTTAGTGCCTTGAATGCCATTCCTGATTCTCCTTCCTAACCAGTGTCCTCACAAACCAAACAGAATCAAGCCTCCTGAAAGAAGGGAGTTCACAATTCATTGCCCAGGTGGGTCCTGTTGGTGCACAACAAACAAGTCAATGAGTCCCAGGAGAAGGGTGCAAATTGCAACAATGCACCATGTCACTGCTTTGCCCTGTCCCCTGGAAGCACAATTTCCAAAACGGACATGGAAAAAAGAAGAAACTCTCATTTGTTACTCAACTACTCTTGACTTGTTTTGTGTTTGAGTTTATGTATTTGGGCTCAGCAAAAAGCTGCTCCTCATCTTGTTCACAGAACAGGGTTATTATTATCTGCTGCTTGACAGCAGGGCTGTGAGGATCAAATAAGTAATTTTTGAAGCGCTGGGAGAGGGATGAAAGGCATTGGAGGGTAACAAAGTGCCCTACCAAGTGCCTTTGCCTGATTTCCCTGCACACAGCAGCATCCATGTGGGCTCTGAGCTGCGCCTGCTCATTAGGTGGCACTACAGACCCAAGATTCCACATGTGAGAGCAGTCTCCAGGGGGCTCCGCTGGGTCTGGACAGGAGCTTGGACGTTTCGCAGCCCTATTGGCATATAGTTTTTCCTGGGGAAACATGCTGTCCTGACAAATATTGGAAGAACACAGGCTTGGTATTACAAGTGCAAAGCGCAGCATTTGATTTTTCTGATACAGTTGTCCAGAACTGAAGTCTCCAAAAACTACAGGGGGAGCCTGTAATTGCTTGGTGTAAATCCCACACCTGGTACCTCCAGCCCACACCCTGCTCACCCTGGTTGCACCAAGGCAGTGCAAAGGGGCTGCTGCTTTCCTCTGGAAAACTGGAAGACGACACAGTCGGTCCTCTCAAAGACCTCATCCATTCTCCTTTGGCCTGTAGAGAGGCCTCAAAGATGATCCAGAGACACATGATCTTAAAGGAGAGGGCACTGTGCCACTGTACCTGCTCTTTTTGCCTCTGCTGCAGGGCTGGCAATGGTGCCTGGCACCTGCCCCGGGGCCTGGAGCCTCCTGTGCTTTTGAGTAAAAGATACACAACACATCTCAGGTTGTGCCTTTTCCACTGAAACATCCTGAGCTGAACTCATGTTGGGAAAGTGCATATGTTCTCTTACAACCCTTCCAGCCACCTTCTTCCTCACCTTGATTTCCTTGGCATTTGCCTGATTAAATGTTTACACAAGTTTTCAATGCCAGGGAGTGTGCGGGCAAGATCTGGGAGTGCTTCCCTTGAACAACTTGGTTTGAGGAGTTTTAACTCCCTCCTCCCATGCTGCCAGTTTTTCTTGGCCTGGCACAGTCCTGTGCCTCTGTTAAGGCACACCTGACTTGGCTGACAACTGACACAGCTGTTCCCATCCCAATGCTCCACTAGAGCTGAGCCCGGGCTCCTCCATTCCAGCTGGCAGCTTAGTCATTCTCTAACTGTGGGTCAGTAACCTGCAACCTACTCAGTGCCCCTCTGTCTGAAGCTGAAAGATAAATGCCCTTGAAATCTGAAGTAACCACGATAATTTCATTTTGAACAGGAAAATGGACTGTTTTTTCCCCTTATCTAATTGATTAGGAATGTCAAATATTCTTTTCTGTACTTTGTGCATGCCTCTTACTTATGTAGGAAGCAGCTGGTCTAGCGAATGAGCCAAACACTTTTTTTAACTAGAAAAAAATTGAGCTTTCTTTTGGGACTTGGGGGTCTGTCACTGTATTTCATCGTGAGTTGACAGATAGAATCCATCTCTCTGCTTTTCCTTCTTTGTCCTGACATGTCTCTGGGAAATGCCTGCCATGTCCTTGCTTCAAAGAAAACTGTAGGTGTCTAGGAGAATGGGGGTGAGGAGCGGTCACTGGGGCAGTCAGGCCAACCAGATGTTCACAGCTCTGTCATGTCTGGGCACCTGATTGACATCAGAAAAAAATCTTGGCTTTTGTCTGGGTGGATTTCTACTTCTATTTTTGCACATTGCTGAGCAGTACTAGATGCAGAGTTACTATTTAGCGTATATTAACTTTGCATCCGCGTGACTTTCTAATTCTTTCTGTAATGGGCTTAAAATGAAGTGTACGTTCCTGTTTTTCTCAGTAGACAGTTATGCTTCCCATCTGAAATTATTCAACCTTACATTGAACTTCAGAAAAACCTTTCTTAGGAGGAGCCTGAAACTGCAGCATAGGTAGATTTGCTTCTGAGGAAAACTGTTGCTTCAGCAAGATTGACAGGTACAGCAGCGTCTACTCGCAAAACCCAATAGAAAGTCAGTTCTTAGTACAGTTTGGCCAAATGGGTGATTAAACCCCCTTAAAAGATGTGGAACTCTGTAAGAACACTACTCATTGTAACCCCTGGAACTTCACGCCAAGAAAGTTGCCAATGAATAGTATTATTTTGTAGGATAACTTGTAAAAAATAAAGAAAAAATAGATAATCAGTGTTACAAATGTCACCATAAAGTTGTCACTATGCATGTGCCTCATCCCAAAGCAGAGTGCTGCAGCTCCTCATGACCAAGGCCAGGGGTTTTCATAGAATCCTAGAATGGTTTGGGTTGGAAGGGACCTTTAAAGACCATCTAGTCCAACCCCCTTGCAATGTGCAGGGACATCTTCAACTAAATGTACCTGCTCAGAGACCTGTCCAAGCTAACAGTGAAGGTTTCCAAGGTAATGTCATTTACCACCTCGCTAGGCAACCTTTGCCAGTGTTTCACCACCTCATAAAGCCTTCTATCTAATCTAAATCGATCCTCTTTTAGTGTTGGGAGTTGGTAGTTTGTTATGAGGGAATGTATGAAAGATGTGGTAATGAAAACATTAAGAAGTAATTTTGTCTCCAGTAACATCTCTGTTCACCAAAGGAGAGAGGAACAGTGGGTCATGCATTGGTGGATAATTGAACTACTGGGGTTGGCATCATCTGCAGGAGGTTTGTAACTGAGTGAAGGGAGCAGGGAGATACCAAACAAATGGGGTAGTGTCCTACATCTCCTTTAATAAATGTTCACATGACTACTCAGCAACTCAGATGTTGCTACCATTGCTTCCCACTTTCTGTGATACAGATGAACTTGGCAGGTCTTCATCATGCATCCCAGATGTGTACCTGGTGCAAGTGGGAGACAAAATAGAGCTAGGGATGGACTTTCCCAGTCAAAATGGTACATATCCCATGTGACAGGTTGCTATGGGAAGTGATCATTCTGAAAATACCTCAATTTGTTGAGTTGGCATAACACTGACACAGCCCTGAACAGGCTCATGAGGTGCCCTGACCAGCAAAGCCCACCATTTATTTTCATAGGCCTCCAAGTCTGAGTCCTGAGGAACATTAAAAATGGTTTAAAGAGCACATACACAGCCTGACCTGAATATACTCCTTTTGTATTGTAGTTGTTTGCTGCTTCCAAGTGCCATTTGAAATGTGGATTCAAGGTTATCAGGGCTATGGTCAGAATGACACACTTAAAGCTGAATATTCTTTAGTGACTGAGCTGCTGGATGCTGCTTGATCATCTTGTAAGGACCAAGGAGCTGAAAAAGATTGATTTCACCTGGTCTGACAGAAAACACTGGGATTTGTTTAATCATGCTAGCCAAACAACCTTCAGCATCTGTTCCCTTAACAGAAGAGGCCAAGCAACAAACCTTTGCTGGATGAAAGTTTCCATCAAGGTCTCCCTGGTATGAGGGAGATCTGCCAGCAGTACTGCTCTTTGTCACTGAGACCTGATGTCCAGGGGCTGCCCTGGACACAGGGGCAAATATGGACAACCTGGTTGTTCCCACCAGGCATGAGGACTCCTTTACCTACACAGTAATTTGGCCTAAGTGTTTGGATTTGTCTTTTCCAGGTTTTTACTTGTATTATCAGGAGCTGGTGAATTGCTAAAGATTTGGCAGCTGATAAAAACAAGTGCCATGCCAGATCCAGAGAAAACCCCATGCTCAAATGCAAGTTGCTAGCCCCAGCAACCATGTGTTTTGAGGTCCCTGAAGGACATAGTCTTTGATAAGACTGTTGCAGGACAAGGCATACTCTGCACGTTGAGCAAGATGGATTTTGCTGAGACAGTGGTTCCCATGATCAAGTTTAAGCAATAACTGTAGCTGTTAAATAAATCAAGAGAGGAGCTGTGTTCCTGGACTTGCTGCTGCTTGTCATACACTAGTACATTGTTATCCAGTGGGATTCACTGTTCTTGGCATGTGCCAGCTAAAAATTAAGCATCTTAAATTGAGCTGAGTGAAAATGGAGCAGTCAAACACCAACAGCCCTTGTCTCCTTCTCTAGACAAAAGAGAGCATTGAGTACTGCCACTGCATGATTCATCCCAAACTTAAAAAAATTAAGCTAGGGAATCAAGTTCTTTTTCTGGACATGCCCATCTCACTCTGTAGATTATTGAGGGAGATGAGACAGCTGGCTGAGACTTCAGAGGCAGTGTTTAGACATCTGTTGTCAGGTGAATTCCACTGATGTCCACCACAGAGATTTGGGAATGCATGGAGGGCACAGCAAACACACGGCCAGTACACTCAGACTTCTGCAGGGGCTGCATGCTATGTTCTAGCTCTGCCCCAATTTCCTCCCAGTAATCCATCTCCAGCACCTCTTTGACATAGTTAACTTTGTTCAGAAACTGTCTTTCACTGACCAAGAGGTTGGTCAGTGATGTCACTCTGATTGCTGGTGTGACTGATCGCATGCACCCTTGTAGCAGGGGACAGGCTCATCTTCTAATGGGAGAAGAACAGACCAAGACAGTGCCAAGAAGATCTCACCTTCACAAGATATTTGTTTTATCCCAGAACACAAATCCTTACTCAGAGGCAGAAACTGACATTTGAGCCCAGACAATGCAGGTAGGTGGGACCTTGGATCTGGCTTTTCTGGATTGCCTCAGGAACATCAGTGTGCAAAGTCAATCCTTGAAAAAAATGAGTTTGCTCAACTTTGAGCATCAGTGGGCAAGTACACCAAATGCCTACTAGACCTGCCACCTGCTGTTCCACTTCTGAATCTGTCTCTCTTTCCTTGTGCCAGGACAAGGCTGGCCAGCTGAGCAAGCTGTTGACTGAGCGTTGAGCCACTGGGTCCATTTTGCCCAGCAGCCTGTGTCCTCATGTAAGAAAGCAGAAATCTGAGGAGACGTATACACAGCTGAAGTGATGTCATTTTGTGTACAAAAGCCTCCGTTTGGTTTGAAAAAGGACATCTCCTTTCTTTCTTGCACCTGTTATTCAATCAGCAATCCCAGCAATCCTCAGGCAAAAGAGATCCAGATCTGATCAGCCCCTTAGAGACTGTTGATTGAGACTGCCAACAAATAAGAGGCGTGGTATCTCAGATGTTAAATTTTTCAGGAAAGATGTTAGAATAAAAAAACTTGTTTTACTTGGATTCCTCTGCAACACAGACATTTAAATACAGTCAGCTGGGTGCCAGTTACACTGTCATTGGGAAGAGAAATCCTGAAGGAAAGAAAACTGACCACAAGCCAAATGGGAACTGAAGAACCAAGGTGCAAGTAACAAGGGTTCCCCTCATCCCAGTCTGGAAACCTGGACAGAAATTTCATGAAGCCATTCATCCCCCATGTAATGTATATTGTTCTCTTATTCTGTTATATTTAATCTGGAAATAAATCAGTATGTGTGATATGGCTGCTGTGATTAGTTTGTCTGGATGACTTCATAGCCAACAATATGTCATATGATAATAATAATGATAACAATAATAATGATAATAAGCCAACAACATAACCATATGAACAATAGTTCATATGGTTACATGGCAGTGGTTTGGGATGGCTACCTAACTTACCTGGAGGAGATGTTATCCTGCAAAGTGGTGGGAGAGGTCAGGAGAAGTGCTCAAGGGCCTGCTACTCCCCATGAAAAAGCTGAGGGAGAGGCAAGCAGCCCAACCACAGGGCCCTCACTCCTCTGCAGTGCTGGGAATGGGCAGTCCATGGCAGTGGGGATGAGCAGCGGCTCTGAAGTGCCAATGCTCCCAAGAGCCATTTGTGTTTATCGACCCCCACACAACAGGGGAGAAAAACAAAAGCTGGAGGGCCTCGTTGTGAGAAGGAAGTATTATTTAACATGCATTGTGTTGGGAAAGGAAAACAAGGGTCCTGGCACTGAGCCAGGTCCATTGGCCTCTATTTTTTTTTCTCTTTTCTTCTGGGCAATTGTTCTAGTGAGGACAATTTTTTTGGGGTTTTTTTCAGTTTTTTGTTTGTTTGTTGTTTTCTTTTTCTTTGGTGTTTTTTGGAATTGACAATGCACAGGGTAATTACTTGGTGCTTTTCCTGTGTTTTGGCAAAGGGAGTGCCCAAACACTTGGCTGTGTTTCCTGTGGCAGAGGCACTACTGCCATGTCCACTGGCACCAGTACCAGCACTGGTCCGTGGGTTGTGTCATCAGTTAAACAGGGGCTTCTTAATTGCCCCAGAGCTGGGAGGCAGGAGGGAAAGGCAGAAGTGTGGGCAGAGAGGTGAGTCAGTGTGGAAAACAGCACACATTTCTGCAGGGTGACTCACCAGCCCTTAAGAAGAAAAAAAATAATAAAAAAAATTCCAGCCAAATTCTTTCAGGGAGGTAAACAAGGTCACACAGCGCAGCAAGATCCTGTTTACCTGAGACAGGACGTCTTTGCAGAGCCTGTGCTGGAAGCAGGGATATGTTGACATGACTGAGGGTGGCCAGTGCAGGGAAATGGGGCTGGGGACAGCTCTCAGCCTGAGGACCCTAACTTCACCACAGTGAGGAGGGGATGAAACCTTGCACTGCTTGTAGAGGCTCTCCCTGCCACCCTGTGGCTGTACCAGTGGGGAGAGCAGGAGGCAATGGACCACTGGGGGGTGATGACAGGGCTGTGCTGGCACTCGATGCTCACCTCCAGCCCTTGCCACGCTGTGGCCTTGGAAGATTGGATCCACTGCTGCCCACTTGCCTGTATCTCATCATGAGTGAGTGCTTTCCTCAAGGCCCCACTGGGAAGTCCCAGTGGCCACACAGTTAATTAGAGCCCATTCCAGACGCTGACTGAGTGTTTTTTCCTGATAACAAGACATGTGTGAGTGTATGTCGCTCATCGCTTGGGTGAATATCCTGTTGGGCCAGGGAAGCGGGGGGCAGCCGGGGGGGGGACAGACTGGGACGGGACACAGGGCAGTGTGCCGGGATTTCACATTCCTGACATTCCTCTCTTGGCCTGCAACTGCAAAACAGCCCAGTGGGAAGAACAGGGCGCCCACTGGATGAGAAAGCCCAGCTCTCTTTCCCACTGGAGTGTGTGCATAGGGAGGACAGGTATACACAGGAGCAGAAGTTACCCTGGTGTGAGCACTTGAATTCAGCTCACAATAAGCATATTTCTGTTGCTCCTTCCTCTTCCACACTCCCTGACTCTTCAGCCAGACTGCACTTCTCGCTGTATCCAGACAAGTGAAGGATGCTTGGCATTTCTCCTACTCCCAAGTGGCTGTTGGGAACCATCATGGTGATGGAGGACACCACTCTCTTTTCTCTCAGCAATGCTTCAGCTCTTTGGGGGTGCAGGAAAATCCCCAGAGCCCTGCTTCATTCCCAAAGAAAGCACAGAGCCCAAGAGCGCCCTTTTGCTGGCTGCCTCAACTTGCTCCCAGCTCCTCCACCCTTGCAGAGGTAAGCCAGGATCAGCAATTCAGATATTTCTAGACCTCTTTTCTTTCTTTCTTGTTTTGTTTTGGTTTTTCTTTTTCCCTTTTTCACTGACACACCAAACCAAACAGAGCCAATGCTGACCTTCGGCCAAAGCTATGTCATGATGGTTTTGTCCCACAGTCAAATCACAATCCTCAGGTCTTGTACAAGCATTTACTTGGAAAAAAGAAAGTTTTCTTCCTTTAAAGCACACTCCTGTTCCACCTACTCCACTTTCCCACTTTCTCCTTTCACAGCCTTCTGTGTTTTGATACCCTTCTCAATGAAACAGGCACATGTCATAGTCCCACTGACTACTGAAAAAGAAGGAGGAGACTCCCCATCTCCCATCACCATCTGCACACCCATGTACTATTGGAAAGGGAAGGGACCCCAGGGAGGACAGAGGACAGTGCCTTTGATCACATGCAGAACACTGTTTTTGAGGAATTGAAAGCATGTTGTGTCTGCAAGATTGTAAAAACAAAATCCCAAAGATGCTTCTACATTTTAGGAAGTGGCCAGCACAGCCATTCTTAGGGCTGGACAGGCTTTTGGGAAGCTCTTGAGATGACAGACCTCCCTGCAGCCATTGGGAAGAAAACATGCCGTGTGCAGTTTCTGTAGCCATGGCTGGGCACGCAGCAAGGGTCTCAGCCTCATCCCAGAGCCTAGTGCCTTTGCCCTGGCACTGGTTGGGTGAGGAGCTGGTGAGGTTTGGGTTTTGCTTGTTGCTTGGCTGGGGAGTGGACACTTGCCCCAAGCACTGTGATTTTGGCAGGCTTGTGTGTTTCTTTGCTGTACTGCTGGTGGGGGAATCCCTGCAATACCACGTCAGGGTATCTGTGGGACTGCAGTCAGTGCCAGCTTAGATGATCTGCTCAGCAGGGAGGCAGGTCCTTTCTGTCTCAGGGCCTGTTTCTGTAGGGAAGAGCTGCTGTGCATCAATCCCAATTTCTTCCCAGCATGGAAGGCCTTTTTACCCCTCCCTAGGTGGGGACTAAGCCATGCTGCAGAGCAGAGCTGAGTGCAGGACAAGGCAAAGGGGGCTTCTGCACTTTGAAGTCAGTCACCACTGCTGCACAGAAGATCCCTTCAAAGGTGTTTATTCCTAAATTCATTATATTCAACCTCTTTGAAAAATCCCTCTCATACATGCAGCTGAGGAGAGCCCTATTATTGGGGAAAGGCAGAAAGATTTTGGACATCATGTTGACAAGTGCCTTAAAAACACATTTGGGTCTGTAGGAGAAAGGGTGTCAAGATCTGACACTTGCTGACAAAGTCAGTTCCATCCTGAGGTTGCTTGGCAAGGGGCGTGCATGTGTCCTGTACAGCCCAGAAAAAAGGTCCAAAGATCAGGAGCTTAATCAGAAGCACAGAAGCTCCAGTCAAGGTTTTCAGCCCAGCCCAGAACTCCCAAGCAATTCAGCTCCTTGGGAATGGGGAAAACCCCAGCAGGGATTCGCTGGACACTCAGAGGATTACAGTCTGAATGACTAAACCTGTTAGGTCACTCAAATGATCTGCTTCCTTTTATGGTCAAAATCAAGTGCTAGAAACACTGATTTCCTCTTTCCTTAGAACTGGGTTTTCTCAGTACCACAAATCAGAGGATACAATGCTAAAATTAAGTGTCTGAAAGCACATGCATAGTGTTGCAATCTTGCTGCCTTGCCTACTGGTCTGTGTAATGCATGAGTTGTGTAACAAACAATAGAGGTTGGAAATAGCCAGGACTGAGATTTCCTCTTTCAGTTGCAGAATTGTTTCCTTGACTGGTGCGTGCATAAGCCAGGTGGCAAAATGCTTGCTGCAATCAAGTTTCCTGGCAAGCAGGAGGGTCTCTGGGTGAGGGGTGGAAAAAAGTGAAGGAAAAAGTTCACAAAAAGCAAACCCTTCCTTTGGGCTTTACCTTCATCCTCCAACTCCTTTACAAGTTCACTGTGTCTCTCTGTAACTGGTTCTGGCAGCTCCTCACAAACTTCTCAGGTCTTTTCCAAACTGGGAAAGGTGGATGGGAACTCTCGGCATCCCATAGCAGTGATGGAGAGCTGAGATGCAGATGCCCATATCCAAGGACCTCTGCTAGCTTCCAAAACTGGGCACCGTGATCTCTCCCATGCAGTGACATGTACCTCAGGGAGCTGGGTCCTATCAGTACTGGGGAGCAGCAGTCCTTGTTGCTCTCCCCAGTTCAAGCACTGCAGTGACCACCTTTCTTAGCCTGCAGAACTGCCAGGTGGAACCTGTTCTGGCTGAGCACAGGCACACAGGTCTCATGAGGCCCATGTTTCCCTTCACTCCAGTTCCATAAGGACTGATCACATCTGAAGTTCAAGACCCACCTGCCTTACTCACAGCTCACGCTTGTGACACTTTGGATTTGTAGCCACAATTGTTCCAAATGCCAGAGATACTGCCAGAAGCAATGACATCCTTCCCCATCTGCACCAAAGCACAGACAATGCTTTACAGTGGGCACAGCAGAACTGTGCCAGCTCCCAACCTTTGCTGCCCAAGGGCCTTCATTTCCTGGAAGGGTGTGCAATATGCCCCTAGATTCCTTAGAAGATTTTTTAATCCAAGCTGAAAAATATTCATGTTTTCCAGCTAGGAAAAAAAATCTCCTGTTGCTGGTTGTCCTTCTTCAGGGCTTAGTGGTATCTGGCATCCAGAGGTCTCCTAGCACCCAAAGCTTCTCCTATACCTTTCCACTCAAACCTGGTCTTTCCCCAAAAAGAGAAGCAGCTCCTTAACCCAAACCACTCTAATCAGCTAACCTCTTGCTTGGAAAAACCAACACAGGATGAACTTGCAATGAAATATCCTACTTTCTAGGTTAGAACAAGGAGAGAAGGGACCAGGGTTTAGTCCTGGATTATTGGGTTGCACTTGGTTTATCATCTGTGTTCCAAGTGTGGAAAACCGGAGCAGATTTTGTGTCCCACATGGCAACAGCATCTAGCTGCTCTTTCCTGGCCATGAGCTTTGAAAACACCTAGAAGATCTGAGTAAATAAATAAGTACAATAGGTCACAGCATATCCAGTGGGACTATCCATGGAAAAGGGAAAATACGTATCATGGGGGAAAAAATGCAGATCCCGTTCAGCTGCTCCTTTCTGTTTCATTTAACACACTTGAAGGTGGCCATGCTGGGAAAATGCCTTACTCAATTACTGGGCTGTTCACACCTGCTTCAGTGGAGCAAGGAGAGCCTCAATGCAGCCAAACCTGAATGCAAGGGACACCCATTTCAGTCCTTTTACAGCCATATGACTGCCTCCCATTGCAGCTGGAGAGATGCTCTGATGTGTAAAGCATCCCTCATTCCTCCTAGAGGACAACATGCACCTGTCATCTCGCTGCAGCAGGCACTGGTCCTGCCCTTCACACACCAAGAGCCTCATCTGGATTTGTGCACCCTTCTGGGAGGGAGCTGCTCCTCATCCAGCCTGGGATGCTGGAAAGCAGGGGCCCCTGTGAGTGAGAGGTGTGCTCCTGCTTTGCTCCACTGGCCAGAACTGTCTCAAACTTTCCAGGGCAAGGCTATGCTGTGATTGTGGTGTTTTGTCCATGGCTACCAGGTTTATGGGACACCAGAGGGACCCCCTTTTCCTCCCATCCCCCTCCCAGTGCAAGCATTTTGTTTTTCTTCTTAATTAGTGGAAAAAATTCCTGAACCTGTCAGAGGGAAGGAAGGTCGTTTCTCTCTCTCTCTCTCTGTGAGTCTTTCCTCCATCAATTACTGAAATACAAACAATATCCATGGTCACAGTGAAACATTTTTCCACCTAAATAACACCTCTGCAGATTTTAAAGGCACAGGCCATTTTCCACAGCCCCTCAGCACGAAAGATGCCCAGGAGGCATTGCAGGCACCCTGCAGAAATGCAGGCACTTCCCAGAACTTCTCCTCATAGGCATCAAGCCAGTGTGGACAGCTCCCTGCCCTCCTTTCTGAGAGAAGGTAACACCCCAGCATGCCCAAGTATCAGCTCTCCTGAGCACCCTCCCAACCTCCTGATATCCATGAAGCCTGCTGACATCCCCACCCAAGGCCTAGGGAGTCCTGAAATCCCCTCTGTGTGGGGGATAGGTGTAAGGAAGGACTTCTTTCTGGGAGCACACCTGGGTTCAGTCATCAGCACTTTTCCTTTGCTGACTTAATTTACTTTTGTCTCTGATTTTGTTGCTTACAGCTGAAGAGACCAACAGTAGCTGACACCATCTCCTCTGCTCTTCCCTGGGTCTGTGCTGAGATTCCTGCTGAAAAATTGTTTGTTTACATGCAGAAAACAGCCAAGCAGGGTCTGGGTTTGGGGGCCAGAGCCTGTCTTCACTGATTACATTGGCCAGCTTTGGCCAGAGCCAAAGGTTGGGCCATTTGGGAACTTGGGAGTTTCCAAAGCTGCTGGGACAAGACCTATGGCCAAGCTGCTTGCCTGGTGTTTCTGCAACATCCATTGAATTTTTGCAGCATGTGAAAAAAAAAAAAA
>VZUA01059019.1:5827-17984 GCA_013401035.1 Horornis vulcanius
AATTATATTTCTGCTCGTGCTCTCTCATGCTTTTGTTTGTGTAAGTTGGTTTGCACATTATACAGCACTTGTCAGACTCCCTTGCAGGGAAATAACTGGAGAATTGTGCTGCATAATATTTTGAGTGAGAAGAAGTCAGTCTTCATCTGGTTGATTTGATAGTCCCAGGAATCACTTTGCTTGCTGCCAAAGAGTGAAATCCAGCCTGCAAAAGGGTGTGGGCAGGAGGAGGCTCGACAGCCTGAGCGAAATTGAAAGCGCAGCATGTCAGAACTAAATTTGGGCTTTGCAGGGGTAAGTTGCATATTGCCTGAGTCATCAAAGGCAGCAGGAACCTATTGCTTTTGGGTAGAGCAGAGGCAGCATCCTCCTTCCCAGGTACCTCCAAAGCTCTCTATAAAAGGCTTCCTTTCTGGGTGGCAGCATGGCAAGGTTCATGTTACTCTCTGACAGACTCTTTTGTTGGCCTCATGCAAAGAATCTGTTCCACTGCCCTGTGAAAATAATGATCAAGTCTTCCCAGAAATCATTAGCCAGGAACTATTTCTGGCAAAAGAGAAGTGTTGCCTGAGTCTATGCTTGGGCAAAAAAAANNNTATTCCAGAAACTGGTGTGCTTATGAAAATTTTGTGGGTTTTTATCAGTTATCACAAATATTACAGTAGAATTCTAAGCTTTGGCAGCAATCACATTGCTTTGTGACTACTTAAAAAAGCCCCAACTTCCAGGCCAATCAAGTCTTTCGTGTTTGTGGCATTTTTCAGAAGCAAAAATCTGCTCCTGTGTGTTCTTTTGCAACAGACCAAATTGTGCTGCTTTCTCATACGTTAAAAAATAGCTTTTCCACCTGCAATATTTCCAGGTTATTTTTATTGGAAATATATCCTTCCAGTTTTCTGTACTTTTATAATAATGAGGACACTTTCATTCCCTGAATTTTCCTTGCTATCCTGGATAGAATGTGCTGCTATTGACCTGTTCCAATTAAGGCTTTGCAGTATGAACATCAGCATTTCACAGTCATGGCAAAAACAAAGCTCAGTTCTGCCATGTGCAAACAAACCATACAGTTGCCAATTGTGCTAAAGAAAAATCTGTGACCTGTTGGCTCAATCAGGGTTTAAACAGTTATAAATTAGTCTTGCTCTAATGGTATATGGTCAAGTTGTGAGCAGTGCTCATTGGACAGCTCTGGACAAAACATCACAGTACAGACATGGAGATTTGACTCTGACCCATATTTTGTGTGAAATTAAACTAAGGAAGCTGTGGTTTCTGTGAAGAATTATGACATGTGAGTGTTCAGACTTTCCATTTGCATATTCAAGTTCTAGCACAGTTGGGCTTCTGTCATTTAAGTCTGAACTCTGCTGAAATGGGAAGTAGTCATATGCTGTTAGAAGAGAAGAAAATGCCCAAACTTTTCAATCTTGCTTCACCTTCTTCAGTTTGAAGTGATTTTCTTACTAGCATCTAGTCAGGTTTGAGGAAAATTAGTATTTCAGACTTTTCCCCCTTTTCCTGAATGTGTATCACATGAGGACCACAATCAGACAGGAGTGGTTCTCTGGGAAAAGATCCACCTCATTTTGCAGGTTCAAGAAGTTCGAGTAATTCCAACAGCATGCAAATGTTGGTGCTTAACCAGGAATTGTCTCTGAACCTTTATGTTCATTGCTGCTTCTTGATTGAGCATTCATGTTGTTGTATGGTAGAAGAAAAGGTTGCAAGATAATTCCTTACCGTTCTGGCAAGCTGTGATCTGGAGTGTAGGGGGAATCATCTCCCTTATTTTGTCAGTGCTACTCCTTGGAACTGCTGGCTAAAAAAGTATAATAAAGACCTGCCTCAAAGGGAAGATCATCAGGCAAGTACTGAGACTTCAGGAAATCTTAAGCAAACCTATGGAGTCTTTTTGCCATTCAATTGCTCCATCCTGGGCCAGGCTCTTCCTTACTGGTGTATTCTGTAATGAAAATGCCAGTGCTCTCCTAATTCCTGCTGCTCTAATGTGCCTCTCCCTGGCCCGTGCACTGAATGTTGGTTATGCCTCAGTGGTGGTGCCTTGTGCTGTGTGGAGTCCTGGAGAAGCAACAGTCCTGGAGTCTGAAGGAAAATGTGGCTCAGCCTAATCCCAGAGGCAGCTGGATGCTGGATGGGAAATATTATGTTGGGGAAGATGAAAATGTAGCAGCTCAGTTTGGCCACATGCTTCAAACCCGGGTGTTCAACAGCTTTGATGTGGACTCTTCCCCTTGTAAAATAGCATTTTCTGATACTTCTGATTTATTTACCTGGTTGTTGATACTGGGAGCCTGTTGCAAGGACCAGAGGGCACAAGGGAATTGCTCTTTTGGTGGACTCCACAACAGAGGATGCATTAAAAATGGCTGGTGTAGAACTGCACGGAAGTTTAAGTGAAAGTGTTCCTAGAAGTCTTTCTCATCGATTGTCTCGAGGGCTCTAGCTGCTTGAAAGATGTCCCAAGGGCAAATTTATTCTCTAAGAAGACAACAGACATCAGATCCTGGCAGGCAAATGTGCAAACTCTAGTATCTGCATTAACTCTCTAGGTGCTAAGATTAATTTTTTTTTCTTAATTGTTAATGCTATCTTTGGAAGAAGCTGACACAGAAATTGTAGTTACTCAGGCAGTTTGGTTGTGAAGTTCAGGTGCGCAAGGTGAAATCTCAGAACTGATTGCATAAAGATAAAGCATAATCCTTCTGGGTGAGAGTGTCTTGGCTCTTGTGTTCTCCAGCCAGTGCAAACACATAAACTATAAAAAGCAACTTTTTGATTGTGTTGTTTTTGTAAATTGCCCATTGGCTTAATGGTTTTCCAGGAACTCTTTGATTTTTTTGTTCTTTTTGCAGATTGTGGGACAGGATCTATGCTCCAGAGGCAATGAGGGGCAGGAGTTTAAGTCAAAATACTCAGATTTGATTTCCACCCCTGCCCTCTGTTGCTGAAGATTTGAGGAGCCATCCAACTTTCTTGGAGATGTTCAAAGCTCAATATTCTCCGTCATGTGATGAGGTTGTTAGAGGTCTGTGGTGTTTTAGAAGTGGTGTTCTAAGATGATTAGGACAGGTGGTTTTGGTTTTTTGGGGGAGTGTTTTGTGGTGTTTTTTTTTTGTTTGTTTTGTTTTTTTTAGTGGGGAGAGGGTGATTTTTTTGTTTTAGCATCTATTGTGTATGGCAGATTTCAACAGGGGCCCATAATCGTTATAGGTGGTTATTACCTCTTGAGGGGTGGTCCTCAAATGAGTGAAGAAAAGTAATTTGGACTAATAACTGTTTCCATTTCACTGGCAGAAGTTTTAGTCTCACAAAAGCAGAAACAGGTATCTGGTTTGGCATCGGTAGGTACAGTTCTGCCCATAGAGCAAGCCGTAATGTGGCCTCAACAAGAAAAGAAACCATGCAGTTTTAAGCAGATTAGATAATTGAGATTAGCCCTCTGTGATCTTGCTGTGTTTTCATTTATTTCAAAACAGTCTAACACAGAGCATGTTGAGCAATCAGTTGAAAATCACGTGCAAACACTGCCTAAGTACCGATAAGGATCGTGGAGGTAAACAATGAATTCCTACTAATGGCTAAGTCACCAAGGTAAGATCAAGTCTAAATACACACCCTTAGTTAAATATAATTTCATTAACTCAGGTTGTGTGGCTTTAGTAAAGGGTTTTCTCCTCTCCCTGCTCTCCACTTTCTGATGCTTGTCAAATGAATTGCATACAACCAATCCATCATTTTCAACTTTGTTTGTCTCTACCAGGGATGTGTTTTGAGCTAAGCAATAATCCAGTGTAGTTCTGTAAATCTCACAGCAAATCAATCCTAGATGCATGTGGCAATGCTGGTTAGGAAAGCACTATTTCAGTGCATTTTGTATATGACATTTCTATATCTGAATTCTGTTAACAACTAGTTTATTCTGATTTTTAAAAATGGTATGTTGTATTATAAATACCCAGATATGCCATTATTTCCCATTTAGAAGGCATACTGGTTTTGCTATCATGTTCTGATTGGAGGGGTTAAAGAGTTTCTAATCCCCAGTTTTTGCTATGCAGTGTGTGCTATGTTCTTCATGCCATTCACTCATCCCTTTTGACCATCTCCCTTTCCAGAACTCTACATAGATGTGTTGGGATTTTTGTTTATGTGGGGCTTGGTGTTTGGTTGGCTTTTCCTCCCCTCCCATACTTGGCGAGCAAGTTCAGGTATTTCAAGCGTTAACAGTTTATCTCTGAATTAACAATTTTGTGGAAAATCCTAACCTGAGGTATTCAACTGGTATTTATATCTCAGAATTTGGCTCTCTGTGTAAGACTTGCTCTATTTTTTTGTGTCTCATGTCCTTTATTTTTTCTTCCCGTGCAGTCATTTTTTTGGATCCGTTGTCTTTGGTTTTCTGGCCAACCTTCTTTCTAAAATATTTAGAATCCATTTGCAAAATATTCTTTATTGAAGCTTCTAATCAGCAATGCAGCAGGTGAAAACAGACAAACAATGCAAGAACTCTTTTCCGTAGTGATTTCTTCCTTACTTGTGAAATGTTTCTATTTTAATATTCCTCTCATCCTCCCTATTAAGTTCCACAGAACCAGTTTTCTCTTCTTAGCACAACAGAAGACTTTTCAACCTGATCAGCACTGCCAACTGGTCCAGCCCCAAGGAGACAGTTAACACATAGCAGATGACAATAAATAATAGCAATAATTGAAGCATCCTTAGCAGTGAATTTAGATTTTTTTGGCTCATTTATCAGCCTACATAAAACAGGTTTCCTTGCTGCCGTAGCAGTAGCCTGACAAGGGCCAGTAATAGATTCTTCAGAGAGAATACAATAAAACCTGTAGTGGGAACCCATGGGCTGCCCTGACTTAGAAGTGAACTGGAAAAAATAAAGTGCTGCTGATAGTGATGATGCATGATTTGTTTTATTTCTTGAAATTATGGGGGTTCACTATACCAATGGTATCTTGTGATGATGAGTACTGTAAGTGCTTGTTCTTTGTCCAAAGGCTGGACCTCTTTGTATTAAGCAAACACAGAAAACAAAAAGTGAATTGCTGCCTCAAAGAACTTACAGCCTTGGAGGAGAAGAGCAGATGGATAGGAAAAAGTGGAAGCATGTTATGGGATTTTATTGACCAACACAAAAAGCAATGTGAGTTGTCAAAGCATCACCTGTGGTTTTTGCTGAGGTGGTTGGGAAAGGACATGAGTGTGTTAACAGGCTTGCAGGTGCTTGCAGGGAAGCCCCACTGAATGCAGAGGTGGTATGGTTAAAATCATGAAGGCCTGTAATTTTTTTGTCAATGTGCAAATGTTTTTCAGACTGATGTATTGGAATGATGATGAAGCAGAAGATGGGGTAAGTGATAAGGTGTGAGACACCTTGGCAAGCAAGATAAGCTTATGCTTGAAGTAGTAGAAAAGATGGTGATATGGTCAAGATTGAAGAAAGGACAAAATTTGTGAAGGGAGAGAATTTAATCCACCTGCTTTGGATGTGGTCTGTCTATTTTTTAAAATAACTATCCTTCACAGGTATCTTAGCAGTAAAAAAGGATTCACTTTGGAACAGCAGGGAGATCTGGAGTAAAGACGTGGATTTCTGGGGCCATGAAGATAGATGAATGAGTGAATAAGACCTTCTGTGTAGAAGGAGGCAGGGCAGGATAAAAGCCACTCGTCTCCCAATGTGTCACCATGAAAGCCAAGGGGGAGTGAGGACAGACTTTTCCATAGGATGCAGCAAACTATGCATTTAAACATGTATTGCTAACTATGCTGCCTCTTAACTTCACTGATCATCTCCCTGCTCTTGTATTGCAGAAGAAGTTGCATGAAGTGCCCAGTTTAATCCTTTACAGTTCATTATGTCTTAGTTTTATTTGCTTTTTCTCTAATCTAAAGAGCAATCCTCTCAAGATGACAAAGTAGGAGAAGCAATTGTGAGCACTGTGATACATAAGTAGTGCATGGGAAGGGGCTGAAGGCATCCATTATTGCTGGTAGTCTGATTTGTTTCTTTAATCTCTTTCATCTCTTTGCACTCAGTGCCCTTTTCTTGCTTGGGAAGCTGATAGTTTACTTTCTAGATCTATGCTATAATAGCTACAAATACCTGCTGGATGTTTTTTGTTCAGAATTCTGGCATGAGATATTAAGAAGATTTCTTGATGTGTTGCCATTACTGTGCAAAGAACAATCTAAACCTACAGTAATTCCTGTATTTCTGTGAAGTGTGATTAGAAAACACAGCTTAGTTTTTGCTTGTATTTCTGTTTGCAGCCTTTAGTCACTCACTGAAACTTACAGTTTGTGTTGACACTTGATGTTTTGTACTTTATTTTTTTAAAACCTTCCTGGCTGGAATAGGGGAATTCCCCCTTGCTAACTGTGGCAGATAAATATGTCTGAAAAATACCATTGGGGATGGATCCCCTTAGGGAATTGGCACAGTGTTTCCAGGGAGTGCAGTCTCTGACCAGCTCTGCTGAACAGCAGTGATTAAATAAATGCATGGAATGTTAGCAGAGCTCTGTCTTATGGTGACAGAAAGGATGCAACAAAGTCCCCTCTCCTTTGTCTGGAGCTGTGTTGCTCCACCTGTAAGATCAGAGAAATACAAATAAACCACTTGCCTCCTTTAAGGCATCTTGGTTTGCTTAGCTGCCTCTCGGCTGAGCTAGCCCCTCTCTGGATTGTGATCTAAGACTATTCCAGATCTTACTGCCTCTTTCCTTTCCCAAAACCAGAGGCAGAATTAACACAAAAAATGTTGGGTTTGAGAGCAAATTATGGGAAGTTTCCTAGGAAAACAACAGAGGGCATTTAAAAACACTTTACTGTCAGATGAAATTAAAATTTGTTCTGTTTGGGTTGAAATAAGGAGAAAAATACTTATTTTTAAAAATTCTGTCCAGGGGTCTGATCATGATTCCCAGCTGTTGATTCCAGAGCTCACAATTTAAGAGGCTCAAGAGGAGGCAGCACGGAACAGGAAGGCTCTGAGTGACAAAAATATGTTTGGGGAGGGACAGAGCTGCACGTGTCTGAGTGTTGGCTCTCTAATGCTGTGCAGGAAAATACCACCAGTGTGTACTAAAAGCAGAGTGAGGCTCATGTGATGTTATATGCCAAACTGCACTCCATAAAGTCACGGAGCAGGTTTGTTGCACCAACAAGCTGCTTGCAGGCCAAGCCAGGCAGGTGGCAGCTGTGGCTGCTCCAGGGGCAGGGTGAGCCTCTGACCTGCTCACGAGCTTGGGCTGGTTTGGGATTTGCATCTGAGGTGAGAGGCAGTGATGTGGTGCCTCATGAAGTTTGGTCCCCAAGTTTTCGTTCAAAAGTGTGGTTGATCTTACATGATGGATTTCAAGGAAGGCTTATTTTAGTGGTGTTTTTAGTATTTGTGGGTGAAATAGGAAAAGGATCCATTTGGAATCAAATCCGACCCACCAGGACAACCAAAAGATCTGAGGTTCTCTTGCAGTGGTTCATCTCATCTCTGATGTCAGATTGCAAAATCCTCTTTATAAATTCCACCTGCCCAACAGCACACAGTTCTGTATTGCCCAAACCTTGACACCTGAGGACACAGGGGAAGGGGGACAAGTTAAATAATCAGAAATTTTGGAACCAGTTTTGGACCTGTCCAGGATGAGATGGAAAGTGAGTTGGGAAATCATGGTATTTTAGAGCAGCTCAAAGCTTGGCAATTGAGTAATGATAGCCAAGCCACCACTGGCCAAGTCAGATTATTATTGTAGCCATGAGCAACTCTGCAGATATGCCTGGGTCCTGTGAACCTGAGGCTGTGGGAGCAGGAGAGGAAAGTCAGACACCAAAGAGCAGCCAGGTGCTGTGGTTAGCAAATGTTTCCCCAATAATTAGATCACCCTGTGGTGGGGACAGTGGAGCCAGATGGTGCAGGAGAGAGTTCACATTGTCAAAAACTGAGAGGCAATGCACTTTTACAATAAATTTCACTTTCAATGTCTCAAAACTACAAGGTTTTTTTCCTCTCTTTCTATGTTATCTTTTGGCAATGCTGACAGTTTTCTTTTATTCTTTTGGAAGTATTTTCAACATTGCATGGCTGTTTATTTAATATGTCTCTAGTGGCTCAGCAGATAATAGTAAGTCAGTCTGAATATTTACCTTCTTTCTGAAGCACTATTCCATTCAGCACTCCTAGCACTCTGGCACTTTCAAGTGAGCAGTGTAGCATTTTAATTTTTCTTTGGACATTCAGTCACTCTAGAACAAGACTATTGCTCATATTCTTTCTCCCTTTTTTTCCCTCATCAAATTATAAATATCTTTATTAGTCTTATCTACTGATAGACTTTTGGATTTTTATTTGATAGGTTGCAGTTACCCAGTGGAAAATTCTCCTCACCTTCCCCAGAAGGCTGCAGAGTGCCACAAAAACACCTCTGGGTTTTGTTATGACACCGCTAGTCGTGCCACCAGCAGCACCAATTAGCTGAAAAGAGGACAGCAAACTCTATTAACGTGAAGAGAAAGGAACCCCAAATACTATTTCCCTGCTGTGAGAAAACTAAGCTGTGTTTATTCCACTGCTCCTCAAGGTGTTTGTTTAGGGGAGGATTCCCAAAACTTCTTGGCACCGCTTCTGCCGAAGCCATAAATCTAATAAACTTCTGGTGACTGCTGAGCCCTGAAACTCTGCCTGTCCCCAACAGGCACCTATGGAGGCAGTGGGGAAGGCTGTTCACTGTTCACTTATTTAGTGCTTGTGCAAACTAAGTCTCTCTGAAGAGATTAAGAAATATTTTCCTTACTTTTTGGGCATAAAATTAACCCCCAGCTGAAGCTACAGCTTGTTAAATGTCAGATTTTTCACAGCATACTACTTCAGACCTTAAGGATGATGATAAGAATATCTTCTTCCCAAACAAGATAGTTTTATTTTGTATCTAAGCATCCCTTCATTTGAACCAGATCAGGAATTCACTGTATCTTGGAGAAGAGGTAGTAAGGGAAACATTCTTCAGATGGCAAGGGTTATTTTTGTACTTGGATAGCGCACATTACATCAGCCAGAGCATTTCTGTAAAGGTCTGCCAAGTCCTAAATTTTCAATAATCCCACTTCCTTCTCTTAAAATTGAAAAGGTAGTGACTCCCCTGGGAATGCATGTCATTTCAGCATTCCTGTTGACTGTGTATTCTGAAATGCTGCAGTCTGTTTGCTTAGTAATCCCCTTGTCTGTGTAAGTTGTTAGGGGTAACCAAAGGCAGCTGATTACTTAATTGTATAAGGCAGGAAATGGGGTTCTTTCATTAGTTCCCATAATGTTCTTGAGAGCAACCAGTATTCTGCCTGACTGAGTTTTCGATCCTTTAATTCAAAAGATATACTTTCCCTTGGCATACTCAGTGACCCTTTATCCTGATAGGCTATTTACTGAATAAATTGAATATTTTAGGGTTTTTTTTAAAAAAATGAAGCCTAAACTTTCTAAATGAAGTAAAACGTGATATTTTATTCTAAGGCAAGATATGTTCCAACCACAGGAGAAATACAAAGTGTAAGATCTTCATCTCACTTTGCATTTTTGTGAAATCGTTGTGGCGTGTTGGGGTGTTTTGCTTTGTTTTTGTTTGTTTTGTTCTTGTGTGTGTTGCTTAGATGTAGGAGCCCAAATAGCAAAAGAAATATTACTATCAACTTGTCACAGCTTTAAAGATCTGCTTTTGTTCAATGTCTCACGCTTAGGAAGACCCTTCTCATACTAATGATTTGCTTCCTTCCGCTGAAATTACAAGAGAGCTTGGGACCAAGTTCTTCTGTTTCTGTCTCCACCAGCAAAGCGGTGTCAGAGGGTAGACAGTTCCCAAGTCTGTGCTTTGCCACGTGTTAGGGGTATGTAGGAAATCCTGGACAGCACTGGTGGGGGCTGTGGCTCACAGGGGTGCTCCCCTCTCCTACCCCAAACACACTCAGTGAGTGGGAGCGTGGAGCTGGCACAGGGTGTCTGCCCTTGCTTTCCTGTGAGCAGCCAGGGGAGAGAGCTACAACTGCAACCTGATCTTTAAGGGATACCTACTTATCTCATTAAGAAAGGAACAGCAGGACTTCTGAGTTTGTTGGTGTGTGGTTTTATTTTTTCTTTGCTCTAACTTGAGTTTCCCACAGTCACGCACATGTATTAGTTATTTTTGTAACCTTTAAATACAAATGTGGTAGATGTGGAAAAGAAGGTCTTATTGCTTTCGATGAGAAGGAAGGCACAGTTATCTCCATTATGAGCTTTCCAAAGAATTTCAATGATATTTTCCTGTGCCTTGTTCCAAATTCATTCTTTTCAGTACATTTGTATGTCCTGTGCTAGATGTTGGTGGAGAACAGAAGCAGCAGTTGTCCTCTGTGGCCATTTCCCACGTGTAAATTTTGTTCCTGTAGGTTTTGCTGGTTCAAATGAAAAAGCAAAGGGGAAATCTGGGAGCTATCCATATGGCTGTGGATAATTTTATTCCTAGGTGGCCTGTGGCTCGTAGTGCTCAGCAGTGAGTTTCTTGGGAAAGAGCCAAACTCCATGCCCCTTCTGCCCCAGATCCCTGCTCCACCACTTTGCCTTTCCCTGTTAGCCAGTGCTGGGGCTTGTCCAAACCAGATTCCAGCACTCTGTGTGCCTGCATGGGTGCTTGATGTGGCATGAGACATTTTGGGCATAGGTTCAGAAAGGAGCGGTGTTTCCTCCTTCTGTCACACATCACTCATAATATCTGCTTCCGTCATTGAAGGGATATGCTGTAGTCACAAACTTGCAGACTTTTAAAGCATGAGAAACAAACACAAACTAATAAAATGTCCATTGACTCTATAGGCATAAATATTTCTTGTAAGATATTTTCTAACCTTTTGGACAGTTGGCCTGTTACATCAGAGCCATGTAGGTGGGTGAGCTCTGCAAGGTCTTTCAGACAGAGATGAATATAGTTTGCACAGAGGAGCCTTAATCACTGAGCAAAGGTGTTCTCTACGTTTGGACTGACCTGGGAACAATTGTGTCTGTGTGCTGTGTGTCTTAGTGGACATGGAAAAGGTGAAATGAACTGTGAAAGTGTTTGCGAAACACGCAGAATTTCAGTGGGCTGTGGTGGTAATGCCCTTCTATTGAGTCTGTGTATTATTTTCCCTGGATTTGTAAGAGGACACTTGCTGGTCTTTGGCCCATTTTGACAGAATGCAGAAGACAGACCTGTAATGAGGTGTTTACTTTGGATCTGATTTAAGGCTCATGCCGGTTGAAGAAAATCATCAGGTGGCTTTAATATCCTTTATATAAATACAACAATGACTTTTTCCTTAAAGAAAGTGTAGGGATGTCTAAAAGAGTAGACACTGTAGAACCACGTGAACACAATTAATTTGAGTCTAATAATTTCAAACAAATCTGTGACTCCAAATTAATTGGAGGTTTCTGCTTCTAACTATAACACTTCTTATCATGTAAAGCATTAAGGCAGCATAACATATACAAGACAAATATTAAACAAAGGTATTATAGATGGGAAATTCCTAATCTAGCTCACTATGTTAGTACAGTGAAAGTTTCTTAATCCAATATCTGATGAAGGAACAAGGAGAGAATTAATTTACTGCACACTAATTACTGAGGAGTATGCACTGTATATACAGTGAAAGGCGCTGAAATGAATACTTGATAAACAATATCTGGCAAATTAAAAATCTGAAATGTTAAATGAAATGCAAATTAAAAATCTGGACCGTTAAATTAATTGAATGCAAAAAAACCCTGACATTAACTATCATCAAGGGTCGAAGTTATATCAGCAAAAGCAAAGCTATTCAGAGTTAAATCCTGCTTCTCTGTGATTTACTTGTTGTGAATGGGTGGGCACTAGAGGAGCCCCAAAGACAGGATGAATTTGCATACGTGAGGAGCAGTGCTTTCTGCCTGCTGTGCAAAATGCTGTCCTAGGAAATGATGGGGATGCTTTGCACCTGAAAGAAGGTCTGCTGAAAGTGATGGGTCTCTTGGGTGCAGGCAAAATGTAATTCCTGTGTTGCAGTGCCTGTACCAACTCTGCTAAGCTGATGGTGAACAAGTTTTAGCTCAGAAGAGATTTGATTTTTGTCC
>VZUA01059019.1:23684-34521 GCA_013401035.1 Horornis vulcanius
TGGTAATTTAACTTATCAACTTTTTTTTCTGTTGTACTGGACTGAAACAGCACTTAGTTTTCCCCTAGTCTATTATCTAGCAAACATCTCCCATTTTCTTTCCCTCAGTATTCTCCCTGGATAAGCGCATGTGTTCTGTCAAATTTTGTGCATACTGTTAAAGCTCACAACCAAAACACTAAATTAAGCTCAGCCAAAAGATCCAGTCCTTGTTTTACTGAAAGGTTGGGACATTATGCCTGAGAAGAGAGATGTCATCACTGCAATAAGGGAATGTTCTGCATGAAGCCCTCTCTGAGTGGTTGCACGTTTCAAACAGTGTCTCGGTGGTCTGATAGCAAGACAGGACATTTCCAGAGAAATTAGTTATAGCAAAGATATGGAGGGCCACCAGAGAGGATGTTGAGCAGGTCATCATGACCCTGCCTCAAGCTGACTGATGGCAATGATATATTCCTTGTCATATTGGTTACCAAGGATTTTGTAGGACTACATCAAGGCTCTACCAGTCTCTGACTATTTGGGCAATGTGGGTTTCTAAGGAGATGTGAGAATTTCTGCCAGGAAAGATGTTATGGGCTCACTCCAGACAAGTTGTCACAAACCAGAATTCCCCCCCCATCAGTGTTAACAGTCAGGTTTAAGACCAAGGCAGAGGTGAAGGAAGGTTACTGTTATACTACTGGCAAACACTGCTACATTTTCCCCCCATCACTTTTCATGGGCATATATTCTGAGGTTTTTCACATCTGTTTCTCATCTCTGGCAGTCAGCAGTTGTCACCTTTCTTTGCTAATGAAAATGGGGCTTAGGGACATGGCAGAAGCCACAAAGTGTCCAAGCCTGTGGGTGACAGGGTGCTGCTGACCCTGAGGGTCTCCTTCCAGGACAGGTACAGCTATGGTGGCTGTGGCATCACTGTCTGAGCTGTAAGTGCTCTAGGGCTTTAGTGCAGAGAGTCTTGTGCCTTTCCCAATTGCTGAAATTCACTGAGGAGAAGATAGAAAAATAAAATAAATGTCTCAGTTTTATTTTCCATTGAACTGACAATTCTTTAGAATTGGCTGTTCCACATGTTACTCACCTTGCTGGCAAAAGCATTGGTGATCAATGAGGACAAAGTGATTCTGCCTGTCAGCTTGCCACGTACATCCAGAGCAAACGAACACATCAGAAGCTGATTTTGTGCAGGGCCTGCTTTTGATTTGTGCATTTTTCTGGCAGACTTGGGCTATGCCCTATTACTTTCTTACAATAAAAGGGAACATTTCTTCTAGTGGAGCTTGCAGCATGCAGCTGCAATAATCATAGGGGAGCCCCAGGTGGTCTGATTTATGGTGTTTAATGTGAACCCCTGAGGTTCTGTCAGGAGAGATTATATAAGGAATAAAACATTTTGCAGAATTGTTTTGCCACACTTCAGTTCTAACTTGCAGTGGGCCTCCTTCATTTATCTCCCTGCTCCAAGACAGCTTATTTAAATGCATGTTTATTAAAGAGCTCCCTAAACCTTGTTAAAGTTGCTTTTGAAAATATTCTGACTAATGGCAATGTTGACGAGGGTGAATCATCTCGGAGAACATTGTGCTCATCAGGATAGTTTCTCAGCTGATGGCATTTGGCAGATTGCCATGCAAGTTCATGGCACTTCTCTACAGATTTATACTGGGCAAGGATTGATATGCTGGGCAGGTGTTGACTGACAGAAGCTCTGATGGAGCTCTTTGGATTTGTACTTGTCCAAAGCCTACAGTTCATGAAAGGAAGCCCTGAACTAAATCAAACACTTTGTTGTACAATTTTCATACAGGGAATATTCTTTATTAAATGCAGGTGTGTTTCTGTGAGGATGTGTCTGCAGGCTAGGCAAGGGGCAAGGAGCTATTCCTTTAACTTTGCTGCCAGTGTCAAGATTCTGGCTGCAGGTTTCATTGCTGTCCTTCTCAAAAACAAGTCGGAACAAGCTGGGTTAGTGCTATCCCCCACGCTGCAGTGGGAGGGGTACAGGAGGTGCACTGGCTGCACCCATCCATGCAACTGCACTGGCACCAGAGGCAGGGAGTGACTGCCCTAGCAGGCTAAAGGGATGTGCCTAGGGCTTTGGCTGAGTTTGCTCAAACAATAGTTTGTCCAGGCAAGGAGACGGATTTCCACCCCTGGTACAGCCAGTGACTCAGAGTCTGTGCTGGAGCCCTTCTCCTCTGTGTGCTTTCCGTGAGCAGGGTTGCAAAACACCCTGACAGACCCAGATCTCATCTTTCTTCACTAGCCAGGCAAACCTAGGCTCAAGGTTTAAACGCAGGTTCCTTTGTAACTAGAAATTATTTCGTTGCGTAGTATGACAAGCACAACATAGTCCTGAAGGTGGAATTCATGTCCTGAAGTGTTTCGTGAAACAGAATAAGACAGTAGCTGAGGAAAGAAGATACTTGCAATAAGTTGATGCTTGCTTGATGAGGAAGTGAAGGAATGAAATCAGAGTGAGCTCTGGATGGGTACAATGACTAAACTTGTACTGGATCAACTACAGGGGTTTGGTTTTCTTTTATTAACCCTGTGCATTCCTATCCTACCTAAACTGAAACATCCTGATTTCTTTTTTTTCTTTTGGGAGAGGACAGTTGATGTTTGTTGATATAGCACTTAGTTTCAGCTAATGACAGGTAGACACAATCTGTAATCTTGTCTATTACCTGTCCTGTATTACGCCCTTTCATTTACTACATTGAAGTACCAGTAAAAAGCATTCCAAGAGACACAATGGAGCAGCACAGCAGCCCCAACACAGTCGAAGGCTATGTATTATATTACAAAACGACTATTTTTTGGTGGGAAAGGGGGAAGATGATGTGCCAGTTTACAGGAAGGTTGGGCAAAAGGTCAGGGAAAGTGCGGAATTATTATCGGCTCTGCTGGGGCCACACCTGTGTGAAATGTTTAATGCTGACACAAGAATGAACTTGAAGCGTATTTGGAACGTAGAAGCAGCAAAGAAAATCAGAGAACTTAAGCTGGAATTGTTAACTGCATAAAATTTGCTGTGGGATGGAGAGAGCAAAAGCAGCCCACTGGGACCCAAAAGTGTAGATGGGGCCACTCTCATCTCTCCAAGGACATGGAGTACATGGAGGTTACAGAGCTTGGCATGAAAATGGTCTATCAGAAATAATCTTGGCTAAAAAAAGGGCTCTGTTTTAGTTTGAAATGAAAATACCCTGCTTGTAAGTAGGACAAACTGTTATGTGGTGGGACTGCTGAGTTTGCAGCCTGTAAGCTAGGATTGGCTTTCACTCTTGCACACCTATTCTAATGAGAAGCAGGAGCTGGTTTCCTCAATTCTGCAGACCTGCTTAGCTTTGCTACCCTCAGCCTGTGACTGTCTATACCAGCTCAGACTTAATGCCAGTTGCAGCTTGCTCACCACTGCTGGCTGGAATAGAACTCAAACCTGGCTTCTGTACTAATGCTTTACCACAATCCCCTCCATCTTCTCCTCTGAAAACCTTGCACTGTAGATATTGAACCCTAAAGGAGAAGTGACTCTCAGCAGACATAATTTTGTATGAGTAACTCACTTTTAGAGCTTGGATATATTCCATCTTCCTTGTGACTAATGGTACCTGAACAGAACATAATTGTATAATCATTTTTGAATTGCTTAATAACTCATTTGCCTTGTTTGTAAGATGCTGTTTTTCAGCATTTCAGAGATGCGAGGACCCGCTTGTGACAGGCAACTGTTTATTTCTCAGAATTAATGCCATTAAGGAAACCTCTCTACACTTAGAGCCCTGATAGCTGGCCAGACCTTGGCATTCTGACTCATTTAAACCCAGTGAAAGGCCTGCAGGCAGGAGATCATTCCAGAGTCTCATGTCGTGCTGCCTTTGGTGGCAGCCCTCACCTGGGGAGTCCCAACCCCACCACTTCTGCCTTCTCATCGACGCCTGAAAAGCAGCACAAATCCTTGGGGCTGCACTCTGGATGGAAGTGCTGCAGCCTGACAAACTCTTCTGTTGGTGTAGCTGGTAGAAAGGCCACGAAGGAATAGCTTGGAGATGAAATGTCTCCAGCTGGGTTTTCTGCTGGAATGGGAGGAATATCTTCCTTACCTGGGAAAGGCTTGGTCAGTCATAGGATGTAATGTTGTTTTCAACTTCTGGACCAGCAAAGTTAAGAAACTTATTCAGGTAGGAAAGGGCAGGTAGAGGAGAAGGAGGAGCAAAAAGGTAAACCCTTACTGTTTTGGTAGGAAATGTGAAGGGTGCATAAACCCCAGAAATTTCCTAAGGACTTTGATCTAGATACAGAAAATGCCTTTGAAGAGAGGGAACCAGTGCAGGAAAATAGACTGCATGGATGTGTTATGCTCTTCTAAAAAGAGCTGATATCTATGGGTAACTTCACTGTCTTGAACTCTTCAAAAGATGAACAAAATATTCCTCTTCCTCCAGATAACTGCCAAGATGAGGAAAGAACAAGTTCAACTGTTGGAATGTGTCTTCTCTTTCACAGTGTAGCTGTGGTCTGGGTTTGTGTCTGTGCCATGGTGGCTTTTTGATGTGTTTTTGTGGTGGTGTGGGGTTTTTTTCCCCAGGTGTTAAAATGTCTCGATTATCTCTTAGAAACCTCAATTTCTTCATGTATGGGACCTTCTGCAGATAGTCCTAGTGCAGGATCATTCCATTGTTTATTTTGTTTCCCCTTGGAATGAATTTTTTAGTTATCTTTTTTTTTTATTGTCAAAACATGCTATAGCAGGCTGTGTTCTCTTACAACCCATTCCATGTTGAAATGTAAACCCATTGCAACACAGCCTGTCTGGCATATGTTGTCATAGCTTTTAAAAGTTGCCCTGCTTCTGTGTTGGCATTGAGAATTTTATTAAATAAGAGTATTTATTTTTCCAAATTCCCCATGGGCAAAAGCAGGTAGAAAACAGATACCTATGCCTAATTATAACCTTATATTTCACATTAATCTCTCAATTTTCTTTCATTTCTCCTCCAGCATGCATTCTCTCATTCATAATTGCCACTGGGTAATTTGAAGTCATTTGCTTACTCAGGGCTTTATGCCATACACTCATGGACTGTGGCAGATGAATCCTTCACCAAAAAAAAGATGAGAAGCCCATTCTTGCTGTCTAGGTAGGTCTCTCTCTCCCTGTCCCAAAGTTAGTGAGCAAATTGTTGCTATTAATTTTTAAATTAGTGTACTTGTTGCTCAGGGAAAACCTGAGTGTTCAGGCCAATTTAGCAACAGTCTCAAGGCTGACTTTGCCTCTTCAGGAGAGCTACTCTGTGCTGTGTGTTGGGTGCCAAAATACCTGGAGTGTGGTTACTCCTTGGCTGTTGTTGTGGGAATTTTGTTTTTCCCAAGGAATATACTTTTTAAGGGAGAAAAAATTGCTCAGTCTTGGTCCATGAGGGATTTTGGACTCCAGGAACTCTTGGCTCCCTTATGGATGCTGTAGCTGATTTAAGTGATGAGTACAAGGATGTTTCTTATCCATTTCCTCCACTCTAGTCAGTGTTGCTTTTCTCTGCTTTGTGCTGCACTACTTAATTGTCTTCAGGATTTGGGGGTTATCTGCTGTATTTGGAAATATTACTGCCCCTTGATCCACAGGAGAAAAAAATCATCCTGAAACAGAAACTCTGGGACCATTCAGAGTGAATAGAAAAAACCTGTCAAACTCCCAGATATGGTAAATATGCTGCAACTTCTATTACATTAATATATGTCTTGATCATGAGAGATTATTAGTGGCAGTTATCCTAAAAGAGGTATTATTCCTTTTCTAGCTAACTATCCTATTTCTATCTCCCTTGAATCTGTCTGTCACTTTCTACAGAGTTAAGAACAGAAATCCTTTAGTTCATTAGATATGGACAAACAAAAGGAGAAATATACTTTCAGCTCTTAAACCAGCCACGTCCTGGGAAAGGCTGTCCCAGTTTCCAAACAGACTGAAGTTCTTCTGTAGTTTTCTTTCCTTTGGCTTTCTTTGGCCCCACAGCCCACTGAACTGGGCAGAGAATTGCTCTTATTGTCAAAGTAATGTGTTTTAAAAAGGCAAGTGCCAGCAAGGCCTCTCATGCCTCAAGAGGAAATATTTCCACTCTCTTGCACTTTGGTCATCAGTAGGTCAGGCTCAGTTTACCTTCCTTTGCATCAGGTAATGTGTTCAGGCCTTTTACCTATCCTTGATCATTTATGTCCCAGTTAGAAAACATGTTTTGGTGACCCACTCTCCTTTTGGTTTTGGCAAGAATTAAACCCTTTAATGCCACAGAGGGCACAGGCTTTCCTACACAGTACCAGAGTCTGACTTGGATGTAGTATCCTGTATTTTTTACAAGGCCAATGTCATCCCACGGAGTTAACCTGTCGTGGACACATTGATCTCTTGTATTATTTCCTTTGGTCAAGAAATATGCAAAAACCTTGGTCTCCTATGCTGGGTAATGTTTTCTGCTATCCATGCTTCTTTCAATCCATTTTATGCAGCCCTTTTTTTTTTAGTCAAAGTCTTCCATATTCCCAGTCATTTATCTTATAAAACAGCTACTTAGTTGCAACTTCAGTGTTAAGAATTTAGTGTGATAGGGCTGGGGAGGGGGTGGTTGAAAATCAAACATTATCGAGCAAAAGCACATGCCACTTCTTGTGTATCTTATTCTGCAATTCTTTGAAGTTTAATCTTTTCAAAAGAAAAGCCTTTCAGCTACTTTGTGGCAACAACCCGGGCTTGTAACTTTTGACTGCACAGTGCTCCTAGTTCATAAACTGATCTCATCCTTTCTCTGACAATTAATACTAAAGTGAATTTAAATTGGATCTCCTCCTGCCACCGCATCAGCTGTCTGGAACAGTTTGCCTACCTTGGTCTCCCACACTAATTCTCTCTGTACCTTTTCAAAATGCTGCTAAAAATCCTGACCTCCTTTAAGGCTCTACCAGCCAGCAAGCTGTGAACCAGTTTCTTTCCACGTGTGGATTTGGCTGCACATCCTCTTTGCAGAGCTGTAGAGAGCTGCAGAAGAGACAGGATGGGCAGAGATCAGGATATCAGCTTAGCAGTGCCATAAGCCTTTGAAGCCACCTCTCACCTCATGCTTCAGCTGCACCAAGATGCAGCCCAGAGCAGGGAGCTGTGCAGCCTCACACAGACCCTGGGGGAGGCTTGGCATGGCCCTGTGCTTCTGCTCTCCAGCTCTGCAGAGCTGTGACCCCATCACTTCCTCCCTGTCTGGTGCAGTTGTGCTGAACATGCACAAAACAGCACACAGAGATGCTCTTGTAGTTAATAGAGAGGGCCAGAAAAAGAACTCTTTGCATCCTTTCATTTTCATGCAAGGAAGAAGCATTCACAGGCCAGGTCTCAAAGCTCCTGTTTATTTAAAATTCACTATCTTGATTGCTAGGTTAAAAGTTGAAGTATTTTTATAGCATGATTTTTTTTTTTAAATTAATATGTGTTGGTAAATAGCAAGTATAATGTCCTGTTGTCATATGGTTTGTTCTGTGTTCAAAGGAATAATTATGAGTGTCTTAATCTTTTTTTTTTTTTTTTTATCCCTTTAGCTCCAGTTGTATAGTAGTTCTTCTAGCACTAGATTATTAGAGAATTATATTTATGCCGAGAACTCTGGGGAAGTCTGTGTACAGAAACTCAGAGTTATGACTAAGAACTTACTGAGGGTGACATTCCCCCTAGCAGGCATACATTACAGAGCATTCTGCATCCTATCTTCAAAAGCTCAGCACTCACAGCTGAGGCCAGATTTTCAGAGGGAAACATCTTGATGTAGAACTTGAAATAAGGGACAGTGATGAAATGTGGTCATTACCTATTACTTCGGAAAACCTCTGAACTTGTTTTTGTTGTCTTAACAGTAGCTTTGCTTAAAGTTCTATATTCATAAAGACATCTTGACCTCTGTGAACTGACTGTAAATGTTTCCTAAGGACATTACACAACTCATACATGCCACTGACATAATTGTTTCCATGGAAACAGTTTTCCTTTTTAAGGAAAATAATAAAAAACCCAACAGAGGACACGTGAGAACATAAAAAAAGCCATAGCAGGTTGGAGCAAAGGTCTTCTGAGATGTGTGTCCTGTATCCAACTGTGGTCAATGGAAGGTGCTTGGGGAGGTACACCAGAACAATACAAACATATGGCACGGCTGCTCCAGAAATTCTTTCAGCTGTAGCAGTTTTGGACTCAAAGATTTCATGAGCCAAAGGTGCCAGCCTTACAAGCAACATGACTTTTTTTTTTTTTTTGCTACCATGAAAAACCTTGTACAGCACAATGGTGTGTCTTTAGAATCAGGCTCTTGCAGGAATATCATTTCATGGAGAACACAGGGGCACTTTGACAGTCTTTAGTTGTTAATTCAGTTATTTCTCAAGGAAAATGCCTTCTAGGTTTTCCTCTTTAAATGTTTCAAGATTGTCTAGAATTCATCATAGAAATCTTTTTTGGGGGGAAGAATTTTGGGGTCATAAGGTTTCCCTCAGAATGACAACTGGAAGACAGCAATCCCCTTGATAGCATTACACTTTATCCTGAGAGCTAATAACGTGTACAATTCTCTTAATATCACTTATCTAATATCAGCTTGTTCACATCCCCTGCCCTTTGTCCCTGCCCCTGTCCAGGAGTGCAGGACACTCCTTTTAAAACAGCTGGTTAAAACCACGTGTTTCCTGGCTGCTTTAAGGAGGATTGCACACCTTCATCTGAGTTTGAAGCCAGACTGTAAAGAAGTATGATTTCCAGTTGTGCAAATATATAAAACCTTTTCTACATGCATTTCTTAGTGCTGAAATTCGGAGTGCCATCTCTGTGCATGCTAAATTGCATCAGTGAAAAGGCTGCACTGTAGCTGGTGACAAAGCAACAGATGTTTCTGTGCGCTCACATGCAAAGTGCTTAATCCCAGGTGATATCTGTAAATCTGAATATTCCACAAATCTGATCAGTTGACTGTGGTTTGATTGTTCTCTGTTGCAAATATTCAAATTTCCAGAGCATGTACTGGGTGTTTGCCTATGTGGGCTACTGAAATATTATGCTGGGATTATGCCTGATTTATTTAACTTTTTGTTTAAAGTCCACCTTGGGTGTTAATTGGAATCTAAATTCAGGTGCTAACCTCTTTGATCGAAAATACATGCTGAGCAATTACAGGAAGGAGGCCAATTTCAGGGACAGCAGCAATTACTGAATTAGTAGAAAAGTTCAAGAGGAGCTTCAAATTTCATATCATTGTTAAGGTTTCTGAAGAACAGCTAATCCTGAAGTGACTGGGCTCCTCACACCTGTATATGTTTGAGGTAACTCCACTTAAATTTCCAAGAAATCTCTGCATGAATAATTCTAGAACCAGATGTCAACATTTCTTAAAATGTTACTTTATTTTCAGATGCAGAAAATTGTCCAGCAGCCTGAAATTTGGGATTATGAAATTGGATAGAATCATTTTTTGTTAGGCAGTATTTATTTTTCTTGTTCTCAAACTTAGTGGTCTCTGGCTTGATTTATTTAGAGGAATCCTCTAGAATAACTTTCTGCATACAGCGATGTGCCTCACATCTCCTGCTTTCCAAATTTTCCTTTCTCAAAGTCTTCACAATATTTGCTTGACCACATCAGTGTTTTGGTTTTTTTCTTTTTAAGTGTATCCAATGTATAACACCAAGCCCTGCAGGACATTTATTTTGTTTGTACTATGTACCTTGCACACGTTAATAATAAAAAGAAAATTTTAAGGCTGTTAAAGGCTCTGGTCAGAAGGAATGATCCAAACATTATGTTGAACTATTTTGAATGGATTTAGTAAAGTTTCAGGTGCATCTATCCAACTTCTTTGTGCAGCCAGTATTTGCAATGGTGGTGATAGGAGATGATGGCTTTGTGAAATTTATTTATTAATTAATACGCACAGTTTTTTAAACTGCTGTTACATTTTCCTTATCCTATACAGTGTATTAGGCATTGAAATGAAATAATGAAATGGAACTGAGGAGAAAAGAGGAGAGATGACAAATTAGTGCTTGGTCCCAACATCCACAGGTGCCCTCCTGAGAAGCCCAGGAAGAGAAAGAGCTCTAATACTTGATGTGCAGAATGGTGAAGTTTGTTGGGATTAAACATTACCATTACCCAGAAGTTGCAATACCCTTGGTCCTTTTGCTGTCCGTGTTGTGAGACCTGGCTGCCTCTCTCAGAATGATCATGGGCAGGGCCTGCTATGGGATGGTGGTGAGCAGCTGTGCTCTTCAGGGATGGCTGGACCATGGCTCAAAGGGGCTGACATCAGGGAGATGATAGGAGAGTCTGTACGAGGCACTCTGACTAAGCCAGGCTCTGAAGCTATTTCTTTTCATGGTCTCTCCAGGGAGTCAGTCTAATTTGCACTGGTGAGGTCTCCAGATGCTTNGGGGATGGAAAAGGGGAAAATCCGTAGGATAATTAAGGACAATAACTCTGTGCCTGTTTATTTTATCCCATCTTAAACCTTTCTGACATGTACTGATGTCTGTAATGTAAGTGCCCTGAAGGTGTGTGGGCTGTCATATTCTTTGGTGGTGTTTGCTTTAGGAACGTAGCTGTCTGAAAGTTTTGATATCTAAGAGGAGCTCCCCGTCCTGGCATGATGCAGCTTGCAGGCTTCAGGGAGAAAAACAAGCCCAGCAATGCAGGCACTAGTCCCCTTTTAAGCTGCTGGAGGTAAAAGCATGGAAGTTCAGGCACTTAGGTGTTCATGCTGAATGTAAAGAGATAAGTGATTGCATTTGTAAGACCTCAGTGTGCTGG
>VZUA01059022.1:3616-19487 GCA_013401035.1 Horornis vulcanius
GTTGCTAATTGCAATAAAAATGCTGTCATGAATGAATGAAATAATTTCACACTCATTCTCTATGGGAACTTATATAAAGCTTGAAACAGCAGAGACTTCATCAAAAAAGGAAAAAGTCTGTCATATTTGAATTAATTCTGTGCTGTTCACAACACAGAGAACACTTTTTAAGTGAAAGACAAAAATAACAGTTTTTAAACTGTTAGTAGTAAATTCACTGGATCTCAAGAACCTCTCCCTGAAGCGGAAGAAATTTTCATCATTATTCCATATATATGTCTTTCAGTGTTATAAAAACTGAGGTGAAACAACCCCTAGGATATGTTTTCTTTGCAATACTCTTCAGATGGTTTAGGAGTGTGGGGTTGCCAGCAAAGAGCATACACCTAGTGCAAAGGCAAATGCCAGCGTGTGTGACAGTGCGTGTGACAGCGCTCAGGTGCAGACTCCTGACACTCAAGAAATTCAAAAGCAGAGGAAGATGAGGGGCAGGTAACAATTACTTTCTCCACAACCAGCTTCTGATCTTTTATCTACACCAGGGGTGAATAATTTTGGCATATATCCTTTTTCTTATATGCATGAGAACTTCATCTTAAGGGAGAGTTTAGGCAACTTCATCGGAGACACATGCTTCACTGAAGGATGGACAGGCACCAGCTCCTTCTTAGCTCTTTATTCCTCTGACAAATTTCATTCCAATAACCTGGCTGCTTCCTGTTTAAGCAGAAGCATATCTGGTTGTTGAAAGTGCCACAGATGCATCATTCATTTCCTCCCTTTCAGCAGCTGTTTATGACTCACCATTAGCAATTTTAATTATAAAAACCTCCAGTTATCATTTTTGTATTGCTTATTACTACACACCTAAATCTAATTACCATGAGGTAATTACTGCTGTTGAATTATGACAGTCCTCTATCTTTGATTTAAACTAGTAAAATCAATGGTTCTGCCTCTAAAGAAGCCACCACCATAAAATATGGATCAAATAATTTTACCCAGTGTTAGAAGCAGGATATAATAGGGATATTTAAGACCAGCAATTAGCAGGAGACTTTGCGAACACAATGACATTTAAATCAGTAATGGACGTCTGAAATGCCAGAGAGAGAGAGAGAGAGAGAGTTATCTACAGAACAAAGGGGTTCTTACTGCTTAATGAGGGTTAAAGATTTTCACTGCTCTGAACCTGGTCCCTGAATACCAATTCCAAAATAATATTTGTTGCATGGTGCCTCAGGTGGTTGAGTTATTGTGATACTGAGGAAGGGGACCTTTCATTTCCAAACATCTTGCCTGCCCTATTGCATGCCCCAAAGCACTATGCAAAGGGAAACCATCCCAAGCACCTTTGCCTTCATGGAGCTACTTTGCCAGATCCTTCAACACAGAGTTTGTGGAGTGGCCTCATTGCTTTTAGTCTGTATCTCTTCACATTCCCCTTGAAGGTTCTAACTTTACAGCCCTGGAAATAAGATGATAATTCCTCATTTACATACCCCAAGATATTAACTAATATGATGGATGTGCAGGGCTTGGCCAGTCAACACACAAAAAATACACCTGGGTGCAAGGGGTGCTCGTGGCATCATAAAAAAACACCACTGAAATGAGCACAGCATGGGTCTTCAAACATCAGCAACCACGGTTTCACTCCAGAAATCCATTCCTAGAGGGCAAACAGTGTGCTCCTTGCTGATACAGACAGCCTGAAAGAACTGAATACAGCACAGTCAGACCTTTTAGCCACCCCTCTGCTACTCATGGTTGGTTCCAACAATTTGTCATCTTTCTCCAAGGACTAGCACGTTGTCCTGTGCTATGGGTAAATTCATTTACCACTTCATGAGCATTTTCCTTTTCTCTAATAAGACCAATGCATCCTAGTTTGGATCATCACAGTTCATTCTCCATCAAAATAGATGTGAACTAAAGAGCCCACAGGTCCTAGAAGACCAACTGAGCTACAGGAAACCAAAACTCGGAATCTTTGGGGTCTGTACTAAAAATATGGTGTTCCAGTAGTTTCAAACACTCTTTATTTTCCCTTCACATTTTTTTAGACAAGAGATGCTAACTTCAGTTGAAATCTTAGTTTAGACAAAGCACATCTGCAAAACAACATGCTGCAACTTAGATGGTAAGACAAATACAAAATCAAAAGACAAGAAAGAACTCCAACTACTTTTCTCAAGGCCATGAAAAAAATTATGATTGAGTACAGAAGGATGTTCACATTGCCCATCTGGATAATAAATTTTGTGTTCCAAAATGTAGACTATAACATATAGATAACATACAATATAACATATATATATATTAGGCTAAGCATTCAGAAAAGTATGCTTATGCATGTTTACAGTATCTTTTGCTTTACAACAATACCTTAAAAGACAAACAAGAAAACAATTTTATTAAAAAAAAAAAAATGGAAGACCCCACCTAAAAAAGAGCTCCTTCTTATATTTTACCCAAACTGACCCAGCTGCATAAGGTGTTGCTCTTCTGTGAGTTAGTGAGATGCTGTGATAAGTAGATCTCATACAGGAAATAAAAGTCAGGACTGTCAACATACCTTGTAAAACAAACGAAAACTCCAGACAAATGTTGCTTTTAAAAATAAGATATTTCATCCTGTAGCCATCTTTTGGTACAGAATCCTTAGTTTTCTCACCAGACTTAGATTTCAGCTCCACCCTGCTCCCTTGATTATGCAACCAAAGTTAAGAGGCTTCTTTCTTCCTCCTGCAAAGCTCTTCTCTTAGCCCTGCCACCTGCCTGCCCCACCACAGAGGGTGGTTTTACAGAAGCCCTCCTTGCCAACAGCCTGTTCAAGCATTAGGAGCTAGTAAAGTAGCAGGCATGGGCACACATCACATAGTATTTTACATTGGTTTTTTTCCTCCCTTCTCTCTGGCAGTCAAGAAAGGAGTAGAGACAAAATAGTCTTTAAGAGATATTTAGACTGGTTTGTGTCAGAGGCCAAAACAGCATTACTGCAGGGGAAGATACTATTTACTAGAATTATGATTGTTCCTGATCTCAAGTTACTGTAACACTTGGGCCTTTTCAGGGGAAAAGAGTTTCTTCTGCAGGGTATTAATTATCTAATTATTTAGATACTTTAAGTATTTAAGTAATTACTCCTCATAGTAAATATGCTCAAATTATGCACCATTTCCATTTCTCTGAACCCCTGTACCACTGGTCTGCTATGCCTCATCCAACTCAAAAGTTGCTAGAATTGTATTTACTTCTTTTACAAAGGCTTCTGCCCCATTCCATTTTTTTTCTGCCTCTGAGACTCGTGCTTTCTGTGTGGATTTCATAGATGAACCACTACCACATTCTCTACAGATCAGTCTCATGGGTACAGCAAAAGAGGATTCCAAATATTCTTTTCATATCCCCTTACAGGCCAAACATTAATCCATCCTTCATCTCCAAGACTTATTCCACTGGGTGAACATGACAAAGTTTTGGTAGCAGATGGGCTGCAGGTGTGGCTTCTGTGAAAATTAAGTTAATTTCTCCACATTAAAATTAAGTTAATTTCTTTCTGTTTTGCCTGTGGTGGTCACCAGTGAGAGATGATCTCTCGGTGTCTTTATCTTGACCCATGAGTGTGGGAACCAAACTGGCTGGGATGAGCAGTGGTTTAGCCTCTGTGGCTTATGCAGGAGGCTTCAGCCTGAGACCATGAGAGGCAAGATACTGAAAGGGTGGGAGCTAGTATGCTAATATAATAATTCCATAATGGGCCTAATGTTTCTGGTTCTGGTTCTCAGTTGGTTCAGGACCTGTCACATGCAAGGTCATGTTCCTGTTCTGCATTCGGGATTGAACTCCTGCCCTCAGATACCCCCATACATTGTTAAGTTTGCCACACCCCTTGGTCTTTGGATCTTGCCCCTCAGATCAAGCAGTTTCTGTGTTTGTTTTTTTCACTATTAAAGTTCTTTATGTTTCAGGCAACTCCATCTTTCCCACCTCTCTATTTCTGTCATGCTCGCCCGGCCAGACCGGGCTTGGGTCGCAGTGAGCCGGACTGCCACACATGAGCCCTTCATTCTGTTTTCTCTCCCCCATCCAGCTGGGGAGGGCAATGACAGAGTGCCTTTGCTGAGCACCTGCAGTGCAGCCAGGGTCAACCCAATACACTTACCTTTTCCAGGAACCCCCATTTTCATTCTCACTGTCATTATTTCTACTGTCAATTTATCTGTACTCAGCTTATATCAGCAGCACATAGGGGGAGAGGCAGATATATTCCAAAACAAACTGGGCCAAAGGGGAGGGTTTTGACTATCCCCAAAAGCATGAACCAGTCTGAAACCCTCCCCTGTAATTCCTTCTCTTTGAAGGCAGGCTGTCACCACTGTAATCAGATTCCCATTCAACTCAGTCATTTTTGTAATGACCTAATTCCCAGTACATCCTGTATCAGGAGGTTCAGTTTGGGGTTTCATTTGTGATCCTTTTCACTCTCATCACATCTTTACACATCAAACCACTTTCAGAGTTTTCTTTTTACAGAGCTACCTCGTACATACAGCCATCCTCAGGCTTTACAGGTAAAACCCAGGCTTTTTTACCCTGTTTTCTTCAGCAGCCAGGGTTTGCATATCTAAAATGTTACCAGCAGCAACAGGTGTGCCAAGGCAACCTTTCTCATACAAAGCAGACCTTTTAATTGTCAAAGGCAGAATTTATATAATGTATATATATTATTCATATATTTATATATTTTTTTTTCCTTAAAGGCAAGTAATAACAGCAACCACTTTCTCCAGTCTACTGTTACTTACTCAATGAAAGTTTATAACTTTCATCATGATTAAACCTTTTGTGGAGACCATTTGTCTCAAAAATCCTTGGCATCCTTGTCTTCTCTTCCACTGCAGTTGTTTCCATTATGTATTTTTCTATAGAACACCCAGATTAAACAAGCAGCTCCTCCTTCCACTCAAGCCCCCTCCACAGTGTTAATCTTTGAGCTGTTTGGTCCTTTTGTATTTTAAATTGTGCAGTTTTCTACCATTTGTGATGCGATATCTCTTTATCTGTAGAAAGAAATGTAAGGTACAAAATCCAGTTTCTTATGCCTAGCACATTACCCCTTTGGAGGAGCAGGGTGGGAATGTATCTTGCACTCTATAAATAGTGCAGTCAGTTGCTTGAGCCTTCAGAGACATCCGTAAGATGACATCCAGAAGGACCCAGGCTGAGGCTGAGGGTGTTTGGGGAGAGGGTGGAGCACACAATTTTCATTATCTGATCATTTACACACTACCAAGAACTGGGTCTGATGAAGTCACAGCCTGTTCAGCCAGCTCTCCCCAGCTGCTAACAAGTACTTTTCGACTGAACATGTTGAATAGTTGAATTGGGCACTTTGCCCAGCTTGTTCATAAAATGTGACAACTGCCCCGCAGGTATCTGACCCCAACTTTTGTATTTTGAAGGTTCTGCTGCTTGAAATTTCTCTTAGAAGAAATGGGAATGTCTCTGACTTGTGCCAATGAAACACAGATGCAACTTTTGGAGCTATTTTAGGAGATCTACTCAGACCCTGATGCTCCAGAAAGACAGCTGAAAATAGGAGGAATTATTGTATGTGTGTTTCAACAGAATATGTCAGTGCTTTCCATCACACACACACAAAAGAAGGAGCATTTTAAGGTGGGAAACAGTGCTCATGCAAAGTCAGTTGAATGTTTTGGAGTAGACTGATTTATTTTGTAGACCTATATCAGGTCCATTTGACAGAAAGAGAGTACTAATAAAAATTTCTTGTCTATCAGCACTTAAGAAAATTTACAGTGGCTTCACAGTACTGGTCTTTGTGGTTCTCCATGGGGAAACCCACAGCTGTCTTAAACACCTGTGCTACAGGCTAACATTGCTGGTTAAGAACATGAATAGAAATCATGTGTTTCCAGAATTTTTTCCTAAGTGCTTTTTACAATAAGATACAAACTTTCTCTTAAAAATACCTATTTAAATGTGTGCAAATTAGATTGTTGTGGGTGCCTGAATTCCTCTCATCTTTGTCTCTTGATTGAAACAGTAAGTAAATGCAACAGACTACAAGTTGCAGGAGAATCAATGCCAACATTGGAGAATCAAGATGATTCTGGATTTCAGATTTTTTTTCTAGTAGAAGACAGAAAAAAATTTGATTTTAGTTGTTACACCATTTTCTGTTAAAACTATTTTCAGGCACCTCTACACATGATTTTCATATAACTGTGTACTACAGCATAACAACTCCTGCCCTGGTTTTATTACTCCTTATTGCTGCATTAGTTAGGATAAAACTCCCTATTGTATTTGAATAAACTATTCTGTAAATAGCAGAGAATCAAAATTGCAGATCAGCATCTCATAATAGTTTACATTTTTACAGAAGACTGCTGTAAATAAAGACACAGCAGTATAATATGTGACCAAACACTCAGACAATCTAATTATTTAAATGTACATCACGCTTTTAAGACTACTGACCAGAATACAAATTGTCAGTTTTAACTACTGGCTTTGACTGATTTCTCTCTCTCTGCTGTCATGGAAACCTACATTAAAGACAAAGAAACAATGGAACCTAATTAATGTCTCGTCATTCTTCGGTACAGAAAACATATTGGGCAATACTTGGTAACATTATGGCAGCATATACAACATGATTTTCAAATGCATAGTTAAGGGATTTCTGCCAAAAACAAACGTTTTGCTATAAAAATGTTTAAAAAGAGAAATAAGTCAGAAATACAAGATAGATAAAGGAGAGTCTCTCCCACCACACTTCCCCCACATACATTTTGAGAGTTAAATTTAGATGAGAAAATAACACTTTGAAATGTTCTTGCATTTAGACCCTACAACCTGACAGTTTCTCTGAAAGATCAAGGATCACCTTGGGTTAGAAGCAAGAGACTGTCAGGTTGCCATGAGAGATGTCAGGGTGTGGGTGCTGGCAGAGGGAGGCCGCATCAAGATGGTGGCAAGAGGGTGTTAAAGCAATAATTGAGAAAGAAGGATCACTCTCCATTAAGCTTCATGAAAGGATCTCTCTTTGTCATCTGCCAGGTTTCATTCTTCTGTGAACTGTGATACCTCTGTACTTTACTTCCAGGTCTGATTTTTTCCCCAAAGACTTTGTGTTTAAAGTGGTACAAACAACCACATATTGTTTTTCTAGTCTTGGCCTTAGAAGAAGGCTCTGCAAACACAATAGTACAAGTGAAGATTTTATACCCTGCTGCAGCTTCATGTTATAAACTCAGAATTCACAGAGAACATAGGAGAGGACAGCATGGGTGAAAGTCCTGTAAGCTTAACTGGAACTTTTTATTTATCACCTAATGAAGTTCTCCAAGTAGGTTAGACAGGAGTTTAATAATAATACTTCTTTTCCTCTGGTTAAAAAATGGATAGTTATAGGACTTTTTTCTTTGCCATTATTCTAGAATGCAACAAAACCCATCCTGTCTCAGGGAAGGAGATGCTTGTTGGACACTATAATTTAATTTCATTATAACTTTACATCCTCTTCTTCTGGGAGTTGGGAATGAATAAAACAAAAAACTGTTAAACTGAATCACTTCACACACAACAGATTAAGCAGGGAAAAGAGTGTTTGAGCATATTGATTTCTGCTGACGTGCACCAAATTGTCTGTCCCTGGCAGTGACAGGACCCTGGTTCCAGCTGCCTCATGCTGTCAGCCTGGCTGGGAGCCTCAGCCATGGCTCCTGCCCTCTTCTGTGCTCAGCCCTGCTCCCCAGCCTCATTGTGTCTGACAGCTCCACTACTCTGAAGCTACTGACAGCTTCCTCAGCATCTTGTGTTCTATAACAAGTAAAAAAGTCATGCTTGCAAGGCTGTAGAGGCATTGTTCAGCCAGGATTTCCTACTTAAACAGAAGCCGGACAACAATCTGGAGGATCTCCTTTTTCTCTTGTCCCTAGGTAAAGGGACATATCAGGAGAGCACAAGAGCCTCAATGACATTAAAAGTTTTTAGTTGTCTCCCAAGTGAGAGAGATTAAAAAAAAATAATAAAAAAAAAAAAAGAAAAAGAAAAAAAAGTGTGACTGAAACTGTTTATTAGAACAGATACAGAAATATTTATATAGGATGTCATTAGAGCAAGATATACTTGTGAAAAGTTGTGATAATAATAATTAAAGATAAATTTCATCTGGATTGAGATTATCAACCATTGCCACTAATTATGCAGACACTGTACATGTGGCATCAATTGCACTAAATAGACAGCTAAAGAAAGAACCACAGGCAACTCTGTATTTATTGATGGGGCATCCTGAAGCTGGCATATCAAACCCTATTGAAAAGGTCATAAGATTTTCTTGAATTATCTACAGAAAGGAAAACAGAATGAGAAAGGTATTAAAAAATACGTGGTTCCTCCAGCCACAGAGGAAACCCAGGAGATATATCTGAGCAAGCATTTCTCTGTATGTCACCAGTGAGTGACAGACCCTGCCAAGCAGGAAAAAGCTTATCATGATTGATTAGGAACACAGACAGACACTGTGTGGAGTTTTTTTTAGAGCTCAAAGGAAACTTTAATACAAGCTTGCTGAAAAAGCAGTGCCAGCAGAAAAGTTCAAACTCTTCTTCAGTGCTGAACTTTGTCAAAGAGTCATAAGAGTATTATTTATAGTCTAAATGAATCCTGTTGTGCTGTTTAGCTGCCTCAGGCTGCTGAGGCGCACAATGCTCAAAGAGATTTTTACTAGCTGTGTAGAGGAAGAGCTGTTCATTTCTTGATAGCACACATGCATGAAGCAGTCACTTCAGAGCTATTCTCCATGCTCTGTGATTCCAGATACTCACAGTGATATTTTCAATTTGTCACTCCTTTTTAAAAGACTGGCTTATCAATCTACTTGTATCTTTGTATGCTAATTGCTAGTGTCAATTTCTCATTGCAACTAAAATTCCACTTTCCACTTGAACAAATACTAGAAAACCCTATGCTTCCTTAGTATCATTCTGTAATTTAGAGGTCTCAGGTATGGATCACAATCAGAGTTTTGTCTTTATTATTTCATAGGAACTTTGCTATGCACCATATTCCACCGACTTTTAGAGGAGGGATAGGACCACTGCAGGTGGCTTGGCTCAAACCATACTTGGCTAAAGATTGCAGAAATGCAGGCAATTCCACCATGGCTGAAGATGAATGGAAGGCATTGCTGCATCAGGCTTCCCAGACCCAGAAAAAATATGCAGGTTCTCACCACATGAACCTGGATCATGCAGTAAAGCTGGTATCAGAAATGGAAACTGTTCTACCTGTCAGTGCCACAGAGCAGGTGGTACTGACTGGAAAGAAACCATGCTTATCCTTCTCTTAGGAATGCAGTACTGTGCTAGCAAGACTACAGATGTCACCATTTACTAAACTATTTTACAATAAAATTGTAAAATTTTTTAGTTTTGCAATTTGCACCATTTTACAATAAAAAGGATAATACTTGAGATTAGCATAACATGCTTTATTCCTCTTAGATGTTAATATCTTCAGTTATAAATTATAGCTCTACATTTTTAGTGCCTTATGAAGCTTAACTCCTAAAATTCCCTTTAAATGGATATGGCTTAGGATGTGCTGTCCCTTTTTATCTTTTCATTTGATCATTTATCAATTGCTAAATTTTCTCTATGAAGCAACATGTAAGTTTTGAATATTTTCTTCCAATAAAGGACATTTTCCTCAAGAGAGAATTTTAGGTGCTATAGTTCAAGACAAACAAAATATTTGGGTTTTTTTCAAAAAGGTTGCAGAATTTTCCACTTCCACAGAAAGAACAACTTACACAGAAATCTATATTTCCTCTCTCATTGAAAGTCAAGAAACAATACGTGATTTTTCTCTTCTGCTTTATTTTCAAATATCAGTAAAGGAAGTCCAGACCTTGAAGAATCTGATTTATGCACTGATATTGATTACACTTTCTAATTAGGCTAGATTTTGTACCCACTGAAGGAGAAAAATACCTTCTCCTTTCACCCCACAGTTCATATTCTCACAAAGCTCATTACCATTTTTGTTTGCACCTGTATTTTCTCTCCTTCTCCCAGCCTACCTCTTGGTGAGGCTGTGAAATGGTCAAGAAGAAGGATTATTTCTGTTAAGTCTATTTCACTTGCTCATTTGTCAACAAGGTTCAATCCCACCACCTCAGCTTTTGAAAGAAATAATTTGCTCTCTGCACCCTGGATAAATTTTATTTTAGGTAGATTGAGAGGATTTGATGGGAAAAAGTAATTTTCCCACTGGCCATATCCATTTTGCAGAGGAATTTAAATAGTCATCTTCATAGCCCATGACCTTTCTTTGGTCCGGACGCTAATTTGTAAAATGTACATCACGACAGAAAAGGAACCTTAAATCCTTCCTTATGTGTCATATACTTATGAAACATGAGAGTTATCCTCTTCTCATTAGAGCTTTACACTGCACAACTGTCATTAATCTTGAAACAGGATACCATTAATAATTTTCTCAAGTCTTAGTATCAGCTTCTCGCTGCACTTTACAAGTACAATAAATATAATTTTTGTTCAATAAAATGGAATTAAAAGCACACTTAGGCTGTAAAAATCTGTAGTTGACTTTTAAATTAATAAAAGCTTTGATAAATTTTAATGAATTAAGGCAAAGATTCTTCTAGGCAGGCAAAATTAATGCATTGCAGAACTTCCTTCTTTGGTTTAATTGCACCATTTTCCATTGAAATTCACTCTGATACAATTCCAACAACGGAAATTTTAAATTGCCCTGCACTCAGGATTTTTATTATTCTTTAATCATTTATTTACATCTCTTATACCCTAATACGCAGGCTTCTGGCTTCTGTTTTGTCCTTTTGACTATTTGGCAAAAAGTGTCCCCAGATTTTAGTACTTGGCTACTTGAAAAATATACTTGGCATTATTACAGAAACAAAAAGGAATTATGACTTAGAGAGCTAACATATCACCTGAAGCACGTAGATATTCAATTCTTACCATATTTGATATCTTGTGCTAGTTCCAAGGGGGCCTTTGTTTTGTTTCTACTATCACTGCTCTGACTTTAACCTGTTGTAAATAAAATATAGTTCACCTGTGTGTTTTGTCTGCTTTGAATGAAAAAGCATCATCACTAAAATGACAAATATATTCCAAAGCAAACCAGGAGAAGTTTCTATAGCCATATAGGAATACTACACTAATAGTCTCCAGGAAAAACTGTAACATTTTAGGATGAGTTGTATACCCGTAGGATCTGTTCAGTGCCAAAGTTTTGCAGTGGAAGCCTTAAGCACTTATTTTTATTCTGTAACAATCACCTACTTTGCATTCACGCTTCAGATGGTTTTACAGGTTCACCCAAGAACAGTTTTGCCCTCTGATGGCCATTGCTCTGTGGCTGGGCTTTGTTAACAAAGTGCTCAGCTGCATCTTGTGTAATCTACATTTAACAGAGCCTTTACTACAGGCTAATTGCAGCCCCAGTTTCCACAGCTAGGTAAGAATTGATCCTAAGGAAAAAGAGTGGATTTGCATGATGTACTCATTACTGTGTCAAAAGAGCCACTTTACCTACAGGACCCTGGTTATCAGTCTAATTGCACACTCTAGCTATTGTGTTTGGCATTTATAACTTTTAAAGCACAGAATGGAAAAAATAAAGAAAAAGAAAATAAGCTCTGCTTGCCAAAAGTGGCAAATGAGGAGTCTGAAGCAATATCTAATTGCTTTTCTTCTGTCTTTCACATCGGATCAGGTTGAGAGCACCAAAATCTTGCTCTCATGCTCTCTTGAGAGTACTCCTACAAGAAGAATTACACTCATTTCTGCCATAAATGTGCACAGGATTTCTGCAGCTGTCTACATCACAAACCTGAGATGTGACCAAGACTCCCTCCGAGCTCAAGAAGGTCTGCTTTGAGTAGCAGCTACCCCTCTGTGAAGGTTGAGCAAGGTAAGAATTGCAAATTCATAAGAGGAACGCAGCTGGAAATAAAAATTTTTAAAACAGAAGGGATTTTTTTCCCCAGCAGTTTGATATTTATCAATATTTATAGTAAGATTTCTCTTGCAGCGAAAGATTTCTGGGAGAAAATTTTTTAGGGTCAGCAAAAAAAGCGCATGTCTCAGTAAGAGTGATGCAGAAAACATGCTCCTAAGAAGGGTCTCAGCATGCTGAGAGACACACAGCAGATGAAATATCTCATGCAGCAGTTTCTAATGCAAAAAATGATCAAAACTTAAACTATGCCAAAGGCCAATTCCTGCTTCTAAGAGGAATGTGTTAAAGTTGAGCCCAAAGATACACATTTCAAGGTGACAGCAATTTTGCACAGGAAACAATTAGTCACCAGAATAAAATTTATCTAGACAGTGTCCCAATACTGTCAATTATTATCTTAGGGTATTAAAATCAGCACAAAAAATAAATAGCTGTTGGATCACGCATTCATCAATTGGTGATGATGTTACAGCTAACATTCATTTAGCACAAACACCCAGAGGTTACCAGCTGGCAGTGTTGAGTCCAATGCAATTTTAACAGATAGAAATAATATCTTGAACATTTACAACTCAAGTCAAATCTATTCTATACTCTTTTCTTCCAATTATTTTACCCTTCCTGCTGCCTCATCACCTTTCTCTGCCCTTTTCCCTCCATCGTTATCTCTTCTAAGTCTCTAGAGAACAGAATTTTTTTTCAGTCTTTTTCAATATCTTCACCTATTTCACATTTACATTAATGCAGTGATAAATTGATCTAACTATTTGAGAAAACTACTCATCCTCTGCTTCATCTATAGCAAAAATAATTCACCCTAGATCTGTGAAAGATGCTAAATATATCTTCCTCCCTTGATCTGCACTCTCTTCTTGGATGGAAAAGAATCTTAGACACTGTCAGGTATCTGGAATGGACCAGGATTACATGGCCTGGCATTCATGACCTCAGCTAAATTCACAAAAGTAAGAAACACATGTTTCATCAATGAACACTGTTGTCCAAATGGCCCAGAAAAGTCTGTTCCTGCTCAGCTCCCAAAGCCAGGGACAGGGTGTGCAGGCTCCCTGCCTGCTGGGAACAGCCTGGCTGCACCTGGGGTCCTCTGGCATGGTGCTCATGCCCCAGCCACAGCCAGGATGGGAGTGGGCCTAGAAACACTTTGCACTCTGAAATATTGGGTTTGAGAGCCCAGACAGGATACCTAGTTTTAAGTTACTGGCGTAGACACAGCCAATGAGGATGACACTGGAGCCTTGCTCCCCATAAACCAGACTTGGAGCAGCTGGGTATCACCAGAGAGCAAAGATCATTAAGCACCTTCTTTACTCTCCAGGAAAACTGGATGCGTGTCAGGATTTTTTCATTACCTTTTTGGAATCTACCACCCACTATGAAGACAGGCACCAGTACAGCTTACCTTTCCTTTTCATCAGGAATTCTTACTGCTCATGGGGCTGCCAGGCCAATTGCAAACACCCAGTCTGGATCCTAGCAGGAAACAACACAACCCTACTGCTCCCTTCCAGAAACATAATGCAATTATTCTGTTAGGTCATGAACTTTACTCACAGCCTTTATTGTGGTGTCTCATGAAGCTCAGCAAACTACTCACACCACATGTCAGAAAAGAAATTTTGAATTGTCCCCACAAAATCTTTTCAGTCCACATTAGGCCTGCTGTATCAAGGTAAGTTAAGCAGCCACAAGACCACAAGCACTGAACAAGCTCACCGGAGACTGACCTAAACCACCTCCTCTCCTTGCCTTGGTCTCTGATAGGTAATTGGTATTCCTTGGTTGGTTTTCATCTCCACCCAGCAGTAAAGCACTTGGTCAGGTGTTTAAGCTTCCCTAAGTTTGTAGATTATTCACATTTTCATACAAACCGGAGGAGCAAATCCATGCTATGGGGCAGTCCAAGATAACATTGCTCCCAAAATATTCTAGAAAGAGCACCTTTCACAGGGAAGTGTTAATTTCCAGTTATCTATCTGTACATGTGTGTACATTGAGCAACCCATGCAACACTTGAGATTGAAAAAATAATTTTTTGTCTTCAGAATCTTTTTTTTCCTCTTTTTTACCTCCTCTTTCTTTTGAAGGCATGTTGGGGTATTAGATGAACTCAGAAATGCATGAACATTTTTGCTGCAATGTGTGTTATTCAGCTCTGACTGGATTTCAGACTTAGTCTTACTGGTAACAGTAATTTGCTTTTGTGGGTCTGTCATGGAACACATCCAGTTTCCACAGACTGATGAGTCAAAAGAAAAATACATCATAGTATATATCCACTCTGAAAATGCATCTAACTTCTTCATGGCTTGCTAAATAAATCAAATATACTGTTTTGTCTATACTAGGAAAATTACCTATAAGTTGAAAAAAAAAGGTTATCCTTCTCCCTCTGCTGCTTTAGAAAATCTTCTGGCAAGTTGAAAAGTTTTAGCAAGGCCATAAAAAATAAGATCACGTCAAAGCTTCAAAACTTTCGAGAAATGGTCCAATTTTTTGTTAATTTTTTTCATTTCCTCATCAGCACAGAAACCACTTTGCTACATGATTTTTTTTTTTTTCTTTTTGAGAAAAAGAATTCTGTCTTTTGTGGTAAGCCATGTTGTTTTCAGAGCAGCCAGTGGATGCTTCAAACATCTTTTCACGATCAAGGACAAATCACACAATACCAAATCTACCTGCACTGGTACCTGGGAAGTAACCTGGCTCTTGGCTCAGTCCTAGAAATGTATTTAAAACATGAATATTTTCAGGAACACCACTCGTCTTGCCCAGGGGACACTCAGATTTGTGGGGAAGGATGAACATGGATAAAATGCTGAATATTAGAGAGGAAGTCTCAAGGTGGGACCAAGTTGTCAGCTGACATTTCTACAGCCCATTCATCTATGCTTAAAATACCCATGACAAAAAAAAGGTCTGATAAAAAGCAGAACTGCATTTTATTTTAAGAAGGAATTGCTGTTATCAGAAATGCCTCTAATGGTGATAAAACTGACTTTAAGCATTTATTCAATTTCATTTCTAAAATGAAGGTTATAAATCAACCCCAAACTGTTCCTGAAAAACAGTTATCCTCCAAGCTTTTATGGGCATTTACAGAAGAATGATTCCTTTCTGTGTCAGATGTTATGAAAGACAGTTCCTATGTCAAATAATGTGATTTATAGGTTGAGATTGTGAAGTTAAATTTAATAAAGCTCAGAGAAGATGCATGAGCCTCAAAAAGCTTTTTAATATAGATCTTTCAGAGTTGAGATGTTTGTGTTATATGAACTGTTCTGTATTCTTGTGTAAGCTGTGGTTACTGATAGATCCAGCAGAACCACCCACCACAGAACGTTCACCTTCTTTCCATTTCTTCTTCTCTCCACAAGGATTTAATTGATGATGGATTGTATACACACATCTCATTCCTTTCTTCAGTTATCATGAAAAACTAAAGGACTCCAGTATTAATGTTTGTTTCTTAAATTGTCAGCTTTTATTTTTTGGTGATGTAATTTCTCAAAGAAAGGTTAATGTGCTTAGTTAGTACTCCATTTTGTTCAAGGAGTTGTTAGGAGATTTAGTACTATTTTAATTTTATTTTGAAGTCCAGATCATAAAACTTTGAAAATAAGTTGCTCTGGTCAGGGACAGTATCACTAACTCATGACAAAGTTATTTCCTCCAAATATATTTTTTAATATTTATTTAGGATTTGACATTTTGAATTGAAATATGTAGGATTCCCTTTCAATACATCCCAATGCAAAAAAACAAAACAAAAACATAAACAAACAAACAAACAAAACCCAAC
>VZUA01059026.1:5836-24671 GCA_013401035.1 Horornis vulcanius
GCTTGAATCAGTGTCTTAGGGGCTATATCATAGTCAGCTGTGCAGGGGGACACTGCAGGGTAGTGTTCCATCAGTGTGAAGGTGGGTGTGGCTGTACATCTGAGGGGGTGCTGCAACACTATGTTTGGGACAACCATTTCAGGTATTCCGGTATCGCTTTCCCAGGAGNGAATTTTCAAAAGCAAAGGCTTAGTGTTTCTGTAGGTGTTTTTTTCCAAAGTGCTTGAGAGATTTGAGGGCATGAGGCTCCCTGCAAGGCAGCGGGACTGCGCTGCTCAATCTCTTTAGGGAGAGGATTGTGGGCTGCTTACCCAGAGACAGGTAGAAAGTATCTCACTGAACAAAAAGTTGAGAGTTCTCCACCTTGTGTTTCCTTTCTGCTCACCTGGATTATACTGATCTGTGCTGAAAGCAAACGTGGGACTGGGAATCAATCCCAATAAGTTACTTCTGCTCTCTGAATTTAGATGTTTCTTAGTCCTTGTCTGGAGCTGTGGTTTAGGGGGAGGAATGTGCAGTTTTGTGCATTTTAACTTTGGGCAGAAAGAATTTGTGATCTGGACAGCAGAAACCTTGCAGAGATTATGGTAATACTACTTTTGTTTTGCCTTCTCCTCCAAAATTAAATCTCAAATTAATTTAATTAATTAAATCCCAAATTAATACTGATTTCTCCATGGTAGATTGAAAATTCTCAGCACTTTCTAGAGCAGATATTCTTGCTTTACAGCACTGTTTTCCACAAATGTTTTTAAAAACCTTTGGTAAGTGTATCTTGAATGCAACACATGGAAACAGTCATGTGCACATGTATTTGTGTATTCATGAAATAGAAATTAAACTGATTTAAGGAAATCTGGTAAAAACGACCTGTCAAATGTACTAAAGCTTCAGTGCAAAACGCAGCCAGCAAAATGTTTTCTGCTCAGCTGAGTTTGCCTCATCCTCTCCTTGCTGAGCACCCATTTGCTTCCTCTCCTAAGGACAAGATTTTTTTCCTTTTCATTAGGCTTCTCTAAAAATTCAGACAGCATTGTTGGCTGTTCTCTGCAGAGAGATTTTGGCCTTTAAAAGCTCAGTCTTTCTGTATGATTATGAAAGTACTACTGAATGTTATGATTCTCAGTTTTTATTCCTAATTGTCCATCAATTTTAGTACCTAAAGACCTCAGTGGTTTAGGCAAGAGAGAGATGTCAGATTCAGCTCAAAGGAACTGCCATTGATAGCAGCCTGTCACTAGGACCTCTCAGTGACTCAAAATAAGATGCTTTGTTCCTAAGCCTTCTTTTGAATGTAGCTCTGGACATGTATTTTGATGAGTTCAGCTTAGAGAGATGTGTTTGCAGGTCCTGTCTTGTTCTTACAGTGAACAGGAGAGATGGAAAAATGTACAACTAATTGCCAGTGGGGTAATGAATTCCCTCATACTTTGACAGAGCCTGTTAATTAAGTTGTGGTCCTGTGGGTTGCTTAACTAATTTTGCTTGGAAAAGGGGTAGCCACAAAACAGAGGGGTAGAGACCCATACCGTGTTACTCAGGATTAAAAAGAAAAAACTCTGATTTAGGCTGATACAAAATATAAAGTTTTAGCCAACAAAAATACTTTAGAGGAAACTTTTACTTTTTAAAAAATTATTATTACTATTATTGCTTCATTGGTGTTTGACTGATGTTTTAGGATGATTTAAAGATCAAAATGACCATTTGGAAAGGAACAGTCATTTGGAATTGAATGACAGAAGTATTTGTTTAAAGAAAACAAAACAGAACAAAAGAGCAAGAACAAGAACAAAAGCTCAAAAAGAAAACCAGCAAAAACAACCTAAAAAAACCCCCAACCCAACTCACCAACGTGGGATGTCTAGATTGTTACCGTTCTGTACCTTGTTCCTTCCCTAGACCTTCACTGACGTGAGGAGTAAAAGCAAACTGAAAGGTTCTTTTTTTTAAAAAAAAAATACTGTAGTATTACCAGATGACCTTTTTTTTTTCTCCCAAAGCATTCTTTGATAGAAAAAAATTCTTTACTTTGGGCTTATCTAAGAGCATGTGACATTCATCTGAATTGCAGGTGAACTCACAGAGGACTACAGATCTTCTGCTATCAGCAAAAAACAGGTTTTGACTTAGTTCTGCACTGCAATAGCTGAAATCCTCTTCAACTTAAGGCAGTGGCAGCCCAGTTCTTTATGAGAAAAACAAACAAACGGAAACCAATCTGTGGGGCATTTATTAAATCACATAGCCAGTATTCATGTATAGAGTATTTTAAGTCAGTAAAACCTGCTTGTGGGATATACATTTGGGAGCAAAAGTACTTAGGATTTTTAGTGTCATTTTAATCTGCTTTAATTTTCAAGTTAAATTTGGAATAGCTTCATACCTTTTCTGAAATATGGTAGAGCACAGAATCTAATAACGAGAATGGCAAAAACCTAGGACTGGAGGCAAGAAGCACATACAGGTGACTTCTGAACTCTTGCTCCTTCCATGGCTTATCTTACCGAGTATAATATATGCCTACTTGCTCTTAATAGCAGTGGAAGTGGAAGGTGGTAATGGTGCTCCTTTCATTTTTTTATTTTTTTGTCTCTGGTGAGAGGAAATTTATGTCAATCCATCATTTGGCAGTACTGCATGGCTCTGTTGTAATCACAGCTGGCTGGTCTTTTCCTGCAGTAACAGATAGACCAGTCTAGCTATCACATTACTGTTTTGTGTCTCCTGCTGGTATTCCCTGTCTCAGGACCCACATCATCCACTGTGGTTCAGTGGGTTGGTCCTCCTCCATCTCATCTCCATGCTGGCTGATGTGCAGACACAGATGTTTCTGTACACAAAAGGCCCAAACCAGGTCCCATCTTCCAACTTCATTCCTAATGTCTGCTACCATTGGTTTGACAGAGTGCTTCTTTTTTTGAACCTGACATTGAAAACATGCCCTTACAAAGTCCCAGTGGTGTGCTTGGCACCCTCCACAGTTATTAAGGAAGCGCAGTGATGGAAGTCAGAGCTTCCATGTACAGAATCTGCCCCCCCTCCACTTTGCTGTCAGCTTTTCCCCCTCATTTTTCCACCACCCATGTCATCCAACAGGCTGGTGACCTGCCAACAGGTCATATTGACTTCCAGAAAACACCTTTCTCTTCATACCTCTCGAGGACTAGGACATTTCTTGAGAGTTTCAAGGAAGATACCTACAAGCTGGTGGCCTGCAGTGGTCCCAGAATAGCCAAAAAGGAAACAAGAAGTTTGTACTGCACAGTCCTTTGGTGACTGGAAGGAATACGAAGGACCCAGTGCCATGAAGGTTTGTAAATCCATGCAGGAATCGCTTCAGTCATCTGCAAAGTCACCTGTAGAACCACTTAGAAATCATTTCTTATGTTAAATATTTATCCTGTAGCGATTGCCTGAGGAGGAACCACTTCACAAACTTTATGGTCAACATAAAGTTAGGCCTCGCTGACTGGAGAAGGGTCTTTTCAACTTCCATTTGTAACCAGCTCAGAGAAATTTTGTCTGTTCACCTGAATGGGAGTGAAACCCTTGAAGCCCATTTATACAAAGGGAAATAGGTGTATTTCAGGCAGGTAAATCACAGTTAATATACTTTGAGGGTTTCTGCATTGGGAAGCCTTACTGAAGGCAGCTGAATCTAGGAATACTTGCAGTGTTGATCTGTTTTCTGAACAGTCAAACCAACTTGTTGCATTTCAGGTATTTTCTGATGTTTGTTCTGTATTTCTTTAAGCTGCCTGAGTCCTATGAGGGCTTAGGTCACTCCATCCTGCTCACCAGGGTAGGGCACAGGGGTTTATGACCTTGCGTGCCCCAGTGGTATCTGTTATCTTTCTTTGTTATATTTTTTGCTTTCTTTCTCCATTTCTATGGCAACTTTTGACAATGTCCCCTCTATTATGCAGTTCAGCATAACTTTAAAAAAGAAAAAAAACCTGTTAAATTTTCAACAGGGTCAGATGTCAGGCTTTTTAGAAAGAGATTGAACATTTGGCTGGCAAAGCTCATCTGGCAAAGCAGAGAAAAATTCCTTTGTGGGGAAGCTTTTTCTAAAATGTACAATACATCCTGTGATTATGGGTGATATTGTCTCTGCACTGTATCCCCAGCAGGGTAAGTAAAGGCAAGGGTGACAACAGCAGAAAAAAAATCAGCCACCAGGCTGGACTACCTGTATCTTTTTAGGCAATTGCCTGCATTCTCTCATTGTGCTGCTCCATGGGTTTCTCTGCAGGAACAAGGCACTCTAGTGGACTTGTTCTTCTGGTGCCACAACAAAGGGACAGTTTAGAGAGAGGCTTTGCTTCTCACCTTGATTTATTTAATTAAAAGAATCTAGAGCTACCAAGCTGCCCTCATCCTTGCTTACTAATAATATCTGAATCTTGCATAGAAAAATGCAGTGGTAAAAGACAGTATCCACAGGGCCCATGTCATGCCCATCTCTTCCCCAGCAATTATGATATCTGTGGTGAGCCACCCAGGCAGTAACTGCACAGCTGTGAATGACAGTATCTTAGTAAAATTCTTATAAAAATTGCTGGTGTGGTAGTCAGTTCTTCACCACCTTAAGAGAAGCTGAAGTTGCCAGACGTTATATTCAAGAGCTGGACTCCTCAGTGTAGGGCTAAAATACTCATGGGGGGGGGTCTTCCAGAAGTCTGGTCTGACTAGTTTTGTCTTTCTGGAAATGAGATGGGGCTCTGATCTTGTATTTGCAGTCAGTAAAGAATCAAAGAAGCCCTTTCTGTACACTAAACCTGCAAACGAGATCAAAGGGGGTTCAGAGACCAGATCTTAACAGGAGTTTGGGTAAGAGCAAATAGCAGGTTTTTTAAAAAAATCAGATATGTAGAATGAAGATCAGCAGCTTCAGAAGATACCATGTTTATCACCGATACACTCAATTTTTTTTTTGTCTTCTGCCCTAGGAAATGACAGTATTCTAAATGATTGGCAGGACAATGAATACACCTTGAAACCAGTGGCTTCCTTCAGATGAATGGAGGGACACACATGTGCATTGTTTATACCTCATAGTACCAAGAGCTGAGTGATGGGCCCAGAGCTAGACCGTGCCTCCCCAGGGCGGGGAGCTGAGGTCTGTGTCTGGGGCATTCCTGCCAAGACACAGCAACACGTGTCCCCCAGCTGGCCCCTGTGAGAAGCAGAGGGGTCACACTGGGGAAGGTGTTGCCTTTGCACCTGAGATGGAATTCGTAGGGAGATGGAAATGCAGGAGCATTATCTTGAAAAAGTCCCTTCCTCTGTTGCTTTGAGGGAAACAGAGCAGCTGTCAGGAGGAATATCCCCATTCCATATGGCTGTTGCGTGTAAATATAGCACTGTAAACAAAGACCTGCCTGGGAATTAATCCCAGGGTGACTAAAAATACATGGGCATGGTTTTGCTGGCTCTTCTACCACTCAGAGAAGTGAGTAATAGAGGCTGGATTATGTATTTTAAAGAGATTAATTTATGTTTTGCATTAAAGTATTCATATTTGTGTAAAAAATAAACCTCATTCCCCCTCTGCTTTTTAAATCACAACCATATTTTGTTGCTTCTAGAGGAAGTTTGGTTTTGTTTCAGTGCTTTGAAATTAATTTCATATTCAAATAACCCCTTCCTCACTTTGGAACTCTTGAATTTTTGAAAACCATAGGGAGCTAAAGGGTGTTGGCAAGTCCATTTCTTCAGAATGGTCCCATGGTGCAGATTTGAAAGCCTTTAGGAGCTTTTTTGATAATCCCTCTACTCGTCTCCTTTGTAACTTCAGACTCTAAAATACTTCCCTGACTCTGGCCTAAATCACTTCAAAAACAGAATTTAGACACTTAAGTCATTAGGAGAAAAAAATTCTACCAGTAATGCGTAATTCCTTCTGAGAGTACGACTCAGTGGCTTTGGCAGCAAGTCCAGAGATCCCCCCTGTCAGACAAGAAAGCAAGTTTTGCAAACAAGAAAATCCCCTCAACTTTGAGAATTAAATTGCTGTGACACTCTACAAGTCATAGGGTCATTGTAGCAGTCTGTCATCAAAGTTCAACACCTTGTTCAGGCCTCTCACACCAGAAAACTGTTGCCTTCATAAACCAGAAGACACATATGCATTTCTCCAGAAAGAGCAAAGCATGTCAAATTCCTTCTGTGTCATATCTCACACAGAAAAATCAAGGAAGAGTTTTAAAGTTCACAAAAAACACAAGCAAAAATAATTGGTGGAGACAAGTTAGATGACCTACCTAATTACACAGTAAATTGGTAATGCTTTTGTATGCACACATGGGAGAGGACTTAAATATAGATCCTGACTTGTATTCTTCAACATGAGAGTGTGGTTATTTTTTTTGCAGAAGGGGAAATCACAGAGTTGGATTACTACAAACAAGTCACCTTGTGATTCTGCATATGCCCAGCACCAGGTAATACCTAGAAATAGTTTAGACCCTCATTTTGCTCCTGAAAAGAGAGAGAAATTGCTACAGAATTTCTCATTTTTAGTACTTTGACGGTATCCAAAATAGGTGTTATGTAGGTGAAGGGTTTTTGTTTTGTTTTCATTGATTTTGTTGCAGTTTCCTTACAGTTCAACCACACTCCAAAAAGAAATTTGTTGAGACTTAGACCGGAGGAATTCCTGGTTCTTTTCATGTTTGTCAGAACTACAAGGTGGTCTTGGCTCTGGCATGAGAAAGCTTGAATTATATGGGATTTTTGGTCAGCATCAGGCCTTCCTATTTGAATTTCTGGGCTGCTGGGGATTCAGTGTATCCAATACTGCTTAACTGGAAGGTTTTGATTTAGTCTTTTTTAACCTGTGACCTGTGCCAGCCAACTCAAGTTCCTCCAACTCTATCATTCTGACTTTAGGCTTACAAACCAGACCTGAACACATGCTGTTAAAGAAATTTTGTAAGCAGAGAGTCGAGTACTCAGGCTTTTGAAAAGCACCCTAGTTTCATCAGGCCCTGCTCAATCTCCCTGTCAGTTTCTCTCACCCACAAGGCAGAAGTTACTCCCCGTTTACTGCAGGCTACAACGCCACAGGCAACAGCTGTGGAGCTGAGAGAGGCCTGAACACAATACACTGTTGGGAGGTTACTGTGCCGTGCTGCTGACAGACTGCACAGACCAACTTTTTGGCACAGTGGATAACCCAGAGTAACTTGTTTTATCTCTGAGGGCACAGTGCTGGCTGTTCCCCTTCTGTTCACAGATTCCCACAGGTTCAGTCACTGGTGGAGTCTCTTCTCTACCCACACAGGTACGGTGTGGGTGGCAACTTCAAACAGATCCTACTGCAAAGATGACACACTACATATTTTAGTGACTATCTTGCTCAAAGGATGGGAAAATAACAGCCAGCATGCAGAAAAGGAATAAAATAATTTCATATTTTTACAATCTCCTCATTAGTCATTTCATAACACTTTTCCATAAAGTTACATGCCCACATACTACACATTTAGGTTTTTTGACATCTCTAATTGAGGAATCTCTTCTGTCTGCCAAGTACTGCTTTTAAGCTGTTTTTACGTACTCCTTTTACCTATTTAAGGACCATTAATTTCTGTAATATTTTTTCTGAAAGCCATGAAAGTGTAGTTCTCACTTCTGAAATTGCAAAGATAGCTTAATGATAACAAATTATATTCTACCAGATTGCATGTGGGAAACATTTGGCCTTAATTGAATTACTTGTTTCTTCCAACTCAAGTATCATTTGCCAGTACATATAATTATATCTAGAGAAACTTAGATACATTCTTTACAAATTGTACATAAATATACTTATGATCAGGTAATTTTTATCATATTTAACAGTGGGCAGAAAACAGTTTCTCTTTTGTGGACTCTGAGACACCCTTGAATTTATACCTTATTTTCTTCTTTCCTATAACTTCAGTCATGGTCATGAACGAAGTGTTGTACTTTTTCTTCCTCATAAAAATATGTAATTGAAATAATTAAAGTTGGGCAGGAAGTACCTGTTAATACTTTTGTGTGGAAATTAACTCCAGGCTCTCCTGTGATGCTTATGGGAGAGATTTAAAAATAACATGCAACTGGTGTTCATGACCACCTTACTTTCCCAGCTTAGAACATCTTCTTCCATAGGAGTCGGATGTTAACAGCAAAGTCAGTAGTGGGTTATTTATTTTATTTTGTTTAGTAGATATTATTCTTAGTCTCATACTTTTGCCATCTTTTTTCCCTTTACAGGAAAGGTTTTAACCCAAGACTTAAAATCCTGTGCCATAGTGTCAACCTCAGGAAACAGATGCAACAATTAAGCCACAGTCATAGATAAGGTATTATAGTCCTCTACTATTTCATTGGTTTTGGCCAGGATAGAGTTAATTTTCTTCATAGTACCTTACAAGCTTCAATAGCTTATATGAAATAGGTTCACCTGCTTCTTTTAAAATGTTATAATCCTCTGCAATGAACCAGAGTGCCCCACAAAGGTTATGGAAAGTGCTTGGGTTTAGAGCATTTTCCTTAGCAGCTGATAAAGACTTACTGAATCACATTGTAGGACCATCTGTTCCTCAAATTTCAACTCTTTGTCAAAGTGTCTTCATTTGTTTCATGATTTAGGAAGTAGTTTTGTTTTGTTGGAGGGGGTTTTCCAATTGAAAATACTATTAGTTTTTTGAACTTGCGGATTTTTCTACTTTTTAGCTGGGCTTCCTGGGCTCTTACCTTGTTCTCATTATTGTGATTAGCCTCTGCAGCAGGCCATCATTACTAACTAGAATTAGCAGAGGAGATCTCCTGTTCTACTTGCATATCCAGCTTCACCCTCTTAGTTATACCTGTAAAATATACCAATATCTTACACTACCCAACAGCCTTGGTTCAAGTCAACTTTTAAGTTTGCTAAATGTGAAACTGTAAACTGAAAAGCTGAGAAGTAACAGAGTTATTGCTCTTCTTCGCTGCTTTGCTAATCTTATTAATTTTAATGATACTAGAAAGTCACACTGGTAAGGGCAACAGTACCTATAAAAATGAAACACACCACTCATATTCCTGAATATTTTGCATATATGCCTGATGCGGAGGCAGAAGACCTGTTCTGGGGAACTGCCAGCACACTGCAGTCCTGCCTTCATGGTGGTGGCAATGAAGCTCCTGCTTGCTCTGATGCCACGGGGGCTCTTGACATGGTTGTAAATACATTGCTGCCATCACTTGATTATAGGTAGCATAGTTTAATACTGAGTATGTGTTGAATAATCAGCTTACAAGTATATAAATAATAATGAATTACTAACCTATAAATATTGTCTGATTATTAAACACTTAATAATTAGTTAATAACCACAGAAAATATTGTATAACATATCACGTTGAAGATCCTGTTTGGCTGCTTCCTGGAAAAGTGCCTTCTTTTCCAGGGGTGGAGGAGCTGGTTCTGTCTTGGGTTCATCTGTGGTGAGTCAGGACAATTGGGCCAGTGAGACTGCTGCCACAAATCTCCAAGCGAGCACCAAGGATGTGCTTGGACACATAATTTCTACCCTTGAAAAGAGATGGGGAGAGACTGACCCAGGTTTCCTTGAATCTCTGAGAAAGAAGCCAGGCTGCTTGTGCAGAGGACAATGCTGCTTGCTTGCCCTGCTCCTGGCTGGGGGACAGCCCTGCCTGTCCTTAAGCTAATTAAAGCTTTTGCTCATTATAGCAGTGTGGTTTTTGACAAGGTCATAAATCAATCACTGTCCTAGGAATATGAACTGCCATAACTGTGCATTGTCTAAATACGAACTAATGACTTAGTGACTATTCCAGCTGTGGTACACACAATTAATTAAGAGTTGGACATATAAAAACTGTGAAAACTGTCTTTTTCCCCAGAGACTCTTTCAGACATTGAGTTCAGCCTGATGCATGCTGGCCTCTCAAACTTTGAGGACCAACAGCACTAAAACCCCACCTCAGGCAGGGGTTTCTGTCCTCTGCCCACCTGGAACCCAACACCTTCCCTCCCACTCCTGCTACCCCACTCAGAAGCAGATGAGTCAATCTCAGTTGCTGAGCCCAAACACCAGGACTTGGTCTCTGCTCCAAACACCATCCCATCCCCAGGAACTCTTTTTAAAGCCCCAAGCACACAAGCTTTTTTATTTTTTTCTGTTTTAGGGTCCCCAAAACAGCCTCATCAGCCTGTTTTCAAGCCTGGGAAACCCAAAACTTAGTCTCCATTTCCAGGTACATGAAACACAGGACTAATTCTCTGGGTCTGACGAGTCTTGGTCTTGAGGCCCAAGGACACATGTCTTCCTTTGAGGCCCAATGCCCATGATTTGCCCCTCTTTCCTGGAGTGAGATGAATTGGGGTTTTGTAGCCCTGAAACAGCTCCCCCAAGACCATGTCTGGAAAACAGGATTTAGATCAGCTGTCAGTGCACTGGGCTTGACCAGGTAGTCTGGTTCCTGCCAGGCTGTCATCCCCCATTCCAAGGGCTGCTTAGCTCAATGAGTGCCACATAATGCCTTCATGTCTAGGAGCTGATATTTCTGAGAGCAAAAAAATGGAGTAAAGCCAACCATAAAAATCTGTTTCCACATCTAGGGCAGGCCAGAAGGTTCCCTCAGGGGCAAATATAATGGCAGAAGCACTGGATCAGGCACTGAAGTGTCAGAGCTGCTGTGAGACCACACAGACATGTTGGGAACTGCAATTTCACTGGAAAGCACACAGCTGTGTGCATAGGGCACTCACAAGTGGAAAATATTGAGCAAAGAGAAAGAGCAAAACAAAGAGAAGCCCAGAGAACTCCCTATGATCATGTTAGCATTGCTTTTTCTACAGTCAGGATTTTGTACAGGAGAGTGGACATATGGAGGGCACACACATTGTTATCTGCTTCTTTCAGTGTGCCTGAAGGAGAGGCACAAAGCCTCCTGCATTGCTTACCTGGAACAAGTGCCAGGAGAAAAGGAAGTCTCACACACGGAAGCCGAGCCTTTAGCCCCGCCCCAGCCTCCAGCCCAAAGGTAAAGGGGGAACCCCGAGGCGGGCAAAGGCCAGAGCCCTTCCAAACTGGCAGAGTATCACACAGCCTGGCATTCCAGCCGATAAAAGTTAAGCTGGCCAGACTCTTCCTTTCCCTGGAGCTGTCTGGGTTCAGTTTTCAACCCTCCTCCCTGATTTGGGGCAGTGACTAAATTCTCTTGACTTTGGAGGACTTCCTCACTGACTGTTGTGTTTTGGGAAGCAAAGATTTCTTGGGAGACGGGTGTCCCTCCCAAAATTATTGAAGGAATATGCGGGAAGATACTCCAAAAAGCCAGGGATTTTTGTCCAAACATGCTCTGATTTTACTCTGTTTTTCCCAGGGAGACCACCTGTTCTGAGGCGGCAAAAGGCAAAAGCCCTGCAGGCCCTTTGCAGGCCTTTAGAATCCTTAATTGTCCTCAGCTGGGCCCGCCCACGGCTATTTAAGCTCCACCTGAGGCGCGCAGTCGGCTGTTGCTACTTCTGCTTGGCTGCCGCGAGTGCCGGGCTTCGTGACCTCCGTCCTGCATAACTTTGTGTGCGGAACCAACAGGTGCATGAGGATGAGATGATCACCTTCCTGGTGGAATCCAGAAGTTAAACACTGCAGGAGGTAAGAGGCCCTGTTTTGGGGTTTTTGACTCTGGATTTTTACTTTCTTCCTGATAAAAGGCTTTTACTGATGTTGGATAACCTGTCCATTGTTGTCTCGGGGCTTTGCCTTGTCAATCTGTGAGCAATTTGCTTTAGTGAAACTGTTCCTCTGGCCTCGGGTGTGTTAAACTGACAAGAATTAAATTAGCCTTAATCAGTCCTTTCCAGTGGCCCAGGAAGCAAATTCTGCTTTTGGGAATTTCTGCAATTTCTAGCATGAAAAGTCTTCTTAAGAGAGCAGCTGGCATTTTTGGTAGCCTTGACCAAGTCTGGAAAGGTTTGCATGGCACAACCAGCAACTGAAATTTCAATGTGTGGTACTCCAGTTCATTAGCTGGGGAAAAGGGCTTTTATGAGCATGCAGTTCTGTGCCTGATTTTTCTCTGTCCTTTGGAACCTTATGTGGGGAGAAGGTAAAGGTACATTTCTCAAAAAATTCTGTGTGACCTATAGTTCCCTTTACCGAGGTTGTGGAATATCACAGCTACTAAAGCTTTGGGGTGGTCAAAATTTGAAAGGTGCAGACTGTCTCCAGACCAACAGCTCTATTATTTATTTCCAGATTAAAACAGAAGATGTGTTTTAGTTGACACAGAGAGCTTTTGACAGCAGCAAAGCTTAGGTTTTATTCTGAAGAGAAATCCCTTCATTTTACAAATGGCTGTTATAACTTTCACTGTAGGGTTTAATATGGTGCAAAGGCTCTTCCAACACCTTTAAGGTCATCTGTAATGAACACCAAAGTTGCAGTTCTGTTGTTGAAAATAACTTCATTGGTTAAGAGGTACATTTCTTCCTTGACTTCCCACCTGCCACTTTGTTCCTAAAACCTGAATAAAAGTCCCTCTTCCAAGAGGAGATCTTTCCACCTTTAAGACCAAAAGGTGCATTCATGTATGTATTTATGAAAGTAGTGCTTAGCATAAGCTGTGTTTTCAGAGCTTTGAAACAAGGGTGAGAAGTACATTGTCTTATTTTGCTGAGCATTAGTCTTGCAGTCTTGAAACCCAAAACAGGTTAGGATTTTGAAGCTGTTTCCTAACTGGAAGGGAACATGGTTGGAAGAATCAACTGCTGTATATGACAGAGTGGCAGAAGAGGTCTTGCATTAAGTCAGATGAGTTTCCTGCCTGCATTGCTGAGAGCTGCTGTGTGAAATTTCATGGGTTGCTTGTGTTGACAGCTGAGCTTGATCCCAGGATGTGCTGTTGCCAACGTCTGTAGAGACATTGACTATACTGTCCTTCCTGTGAGTGAGAAACACTGTCATGCCAGAGATCTGAGCAGATAGACATGTACAGTGAGATAGTAAAGCAACAGCTGTTGAGACTAAAGGAAGAAATGTTTTTACTGATGCTGTTTAGCATTAATAACATCCCAGTCCAGGTATGTCTCATATGTACAGTAAGGTACCAGTTGCCCACATTATCCTAGAGTGAGGGAGGCATCAAGGGTGCAGGTTTGGGAGAGGTGAGCAGGCGTTTACTTTGTTATGCTGCTCACTGGTTCCTGGCTGCCTGTCCTACCTGTAGAATACTTTCTTGTCTGCAAAAGTGCAGTATTAAACTTTGAGTGGACAACTGAGTGTAATTTATAGTGTTTTCACATCCCCTTCATTTTAGGTTCACATAAAATGTCTTGTTTATTTTCCTGATTACTCATTTCAACTGTACATATGATTAAAAATAATGAATGTTATTAATTTTTATCATTAGTACCATCATTACGCCTACTCATATCCTTTGATATTATTGCAAAAATTATCTTTAATAGTTTTAATAGGAGCTATTCCCCAGGCTAATGAGGATATAAATCAAAGTATTAAACAGGGTAGAAAGTAAAGTTTTTGACTCCATTCTGAAATTGAACCCCCTCTGTGCAGTGGATGCCTTCAGGTTTTGCTCAAAAGAATATTTATATACTTCTCTTCCATGTATTGCATGAGATGGGGTTTAAATTTGACTGACGTCAATTAGACTATCTGTGGCAGCAGGGAGACAAATTCAAAGGTAGGAGAAGGAGTAGGAAGGATGCTGCTGCACTCTGTTCTTGAAGAGGTCAGGAGGTCTTATGCCATTGGCTGTAACAAGGCAAGGTAGACTGAGTACTCTGGGGAATCCCACCTGAAGAACTTCAGCAAGAAGAAAGTAGGTACCAGTCATTAAATTCCATAGGAGCATGCAGTAGAATTCGCTGTCTAATTACTAGGATTCCATCTGTTAAAGCTGAGACACGGCAAAAAGGAATAAATAATCTCTCTGGTAACCTTCCAAAAGATGTCTTCTAAACACTGGAAACCATCTCTGCCCTCTTATTGTCCTCTGTTGCCTTGCTGTTCGTAGCAGCGTGCAGCCTAGCAAGGATGTGGTGTTGGCAAGGGATCAGAAAGTCAGGCTGGTTTCCTGTGCTTTTTGTTTTATTGGGTGTTTCACCCATTAATTTTTGCAAGGTCTTTTTTTTTCTTTGCTGTAAATATTGAACTAAAGCTCACTTTGTACAGCACAACACTCTTGCCAATATGAGCAAAAGCAATATAGCAGATAATACTTTGGCATGTTCTCTGTGTTTCTAAAATTTCCTGTTCAGACTTGAGTTCCCTGCTTTAAGAGGATTGCAGTCTATTTGCTACAGAGCCTGCTAATAAAAGCTTTTCAGATACCCAGTTTAAACTAATTGTTGCTAGTCTTATCACAGTTTTTGGGCCCAAGGACGTTGCTGCACTTCGTGGGGAAATCTGTTAATCCACTAAATGAAGCTGCTAGGAAGCAAAAGCCAAGAAGTGCAAAGAAAACGGAGTTGTGCCACCCAGCCTATTGCTGAGTGAACACTGAGTAATTTGGACCTTTAGGGACTTTGATAGGATTCTGCTGGCTGCATCTCTGAGGTGCTGATTTTCTCCTCTATTCTGTGGTGAATCCCTTCCCCACCAGGACAGAAGTGATGACAGGAGTGAAAGGTTGTAGAAGGGTAAAAATTTGTATGAACCTTGTTCTAAATAATTGCTAGGTGTAAGACAGCAGCTAAATAGACTTTAGTCTGATCCAGAACACATCGTTATAGTTTCTTGCTCCTAGACTTTGAAGATGATTTTTTTCTCAGCAATTTATGTACCAGCCTTTAGCTTGGTCACTGAGAAAATTGCCTGAGCCTGGAGAAATGGAGGTGGATCCCATCTAGAAGGGATACCAGCACTGCTGGGAGGATAGAGGCTATTTCAGAGGGTTTGCCCAGAGCTGTGACTTGGCTAGGGTCATGTTGCAAGCCTGCTGCAGTCAATTTGAGCCTGGGTCCCTGGTGTTCTGAGGAAGCATGGGAAGTGCCCCCTGGTTCTTTCAGGCTGCCACTCACTGTATCACTCCATGGTAAGTGCTTCCCTTGCACTGGGATAAGGCACATGGGGGATAAATGCTTTCAAATCTGCTTGGCTTCAGTAATGGGCTGTAATTGAGGCAGGCTTGAAAACCTCATTTTTAATGTTGCGCTGCACTTCTGCATTGTTGGTGGTGGTTGTTTTGCAAGAGGAGATGAAAACTATAGAAGGAAATGGAGGGGGAATTACAGATGCATTTTTGCTTTGCCCTTAGTAAATGAGGTCTTCAGTGTCAGTCATCTTTCAAACCGCTTGATTGTGTATAATCATGTGTGTTTGCCTGGGAGCATCTCCCGTTTGAATAGCAACAGCTCCCTCTGTCTGCCTCGAGTGAACCTTGGGCTGTTGCACTTCAAGATAATGCCATTTTCTTGTTCCCTGCCCAGTGAAATTCCTGCTCTCTAGGTATGTTTGCAGCTGAAATGGATTGGGTTTGAGAAGGTTTTAGACTTTCTCTGTATATTTTTAGGAGTGGCTGTAAACTTTTTGCTTCCACTACCAGTTTATGAATGGAACAACTGTTTAAAAAAACCCAAAAGTGGGGTAGGGGATGCTGTGGCTGCATTAGTGGGAGAGACTATTTTCTGATGAAAGTGAGCTTTGAACAGCCTGTGAATTACTGTCACATAGAACACATCTCTGGAGATTTGAAAGTTTTATACCCTCTTCCAAAGTGCTGCTATTGTCTGTGTAACAAACGTGAACTGAACTGTTCTGTTAAAAGTAAGTCATGCACACTTAAGAACATAATAGTAGCTCAGCGTTAACAATGCTGCTACATTCATTTCAGCAAACTGTTACTGTAGTACAACTGCAGCTCCAGCAAACCATTTGCCTTGTGATGAAGAGCCAGCATGCGATTAAAGGCATGCTATTAACATTTCCTAGCTCTCTTCTCGCTCTGACATTTGTCCTCTATGAGGTTTTTTGATCACAATCTCAGTGGCAGACTTTGCTGTATGTAGCACTTGAAGGTTTCATAAAGCTGTCTATAAAGGATAGATCATCTCTCATCTGATATTTTCTGCAATAGGTAGAGGAGAAACAATAACCTGCCTGAACTTTGTTTTGGATTAAAATACTGTGCCCAAGAGCTTCCTTTCATTTTTAATTTTTTTCCAATATATGAAAATAGAGCTCCAACTTGAAAGTACAACAGAGATGATGACACTTGATGCAGCTCTACTGCTAGGAGGATGTTTGCAATGCTTTGGAGGCAGATTCTATTCAGATGACAAGCCAAAATTTCTTATTTTCCGCCACAGGAAATTTTCTCTACAGAGTTTGTGTGAGATGTAGTCCAGCCAGAATGCTCTGGATTTAGGTGACAGATAGAGGCCCTTTAGGCTGGCTATGGTTCCTGTGATGTTTTGCTGGAATATTTCATATTTTTTCAGTTCTAAAGTTTCAGTCTTTGACAGATTGTCCTCTTAACATTGAATTCTCAGCTGCATGGAGGAACACATTTTTCTTTTAGGTTGCTGTTGCCTCCTTACTGAAATGGAATGGGGTACTTTTTGAAGAGTTTTCCCTAGGGACCCAGATTTAAAAAAAAAAAACAAAAAAACAAAACACCAAAACAAAACAAAAAAATCAAAACACAAATAAAAGAGCAATCAAACCAATACAGCCATTTAAAAAAATAAAGCCAATGCCAGTTTGCTGCCACTCCTGAATTCTGCGTTTGGAGTGATTGACTAAGCTTGCCTTGTCACGTGTGTGCATGGTCAGAGGTGCAAGAGAAGGGGCAGTGAACATGGAGTTGTGTTTCATGGCATGGCTCAAATAAGTCTTTATCCCTGTACTTCAGAAAAATCTAAAATTTGCCTGGAGAAAGCAGCACATGGTGACTGCAAGACGAGATGTAGGAAGTGATGCTGCTATCAGAAGTGTTGATAACAGACCTGCTGGTTAAAGCAAGGGGAGATGGAGGAACAGCCCCTTTTAATGGCATAATGAGGGCTGTAGGGCTGGGCGGGCTGTCCTGGAGTTAGTTGCATGTTTTCAAAGCCAACAGCTCAGTGACACCTGCTATTCTGCATGCAAAGTAACTCAGTCTGTGGGGAGTCCTGGTTTTATTCTGTTCACAAATGACCTCTAGTCAAAGCATTGGTTGTGTGAAGCTTGGCATGTTTTTGAGAGCAAAGAGTCAGTGCTACAAAGGGAAAGATACTTTGCTGATCTGTACCAGTCAGGTGAATCTCCCCATAGGTTGGAAAGATGAATTTAGGTTGTATCCTAAATGTTCCCTATGCTGTGCTACAAAGGCAGATGTCTGGCATCCTCTTCCTGTTGTGTTGGCATGGCTTGCACAAGCACCCGCTTGTTACCAAGACCAGCTGGCTGGCCTTTGGGATCAGTGGTCCCAGAGCACAGCCTTGCTGCCTGAAATACCTGGAGAGGCAGCCAAGAGGCACTGGAGTCTGTGTGCTTGGGCCTTGGCTGCTGAAGTCTTTAAAGCCCGGGGGAACATTTCCAAATTTAATTGGTATTTTTTATCTCTCATGAGGTATTTGAGTAATTGGAGCTGTGTACAANGTGGAAAAAAAAATTTGGTTTGTTTTTCAGGTCAGTATGGCCATTCTATATGGCCATTCTAAGGACAAATGAATGTAATTCCCAGCTGGTGCTCAGAGTTTTGAGGGCCGTTTTTGTTGGCTGCAGTGACAAAGGGTTTTGAGATCTTTCTCATGTGCCTTGGTCTTTGTTGTGGCACCTAAATTCTCCATGCACGCATGCAATCAAACCAGGACTAGAGGTGGTTCTGACCATGTACCTTCTGTCTGAAGGATGGAGGGGAGGAAGGTTTCCCTCATGCCCACTTCATGATGAGCATAAGGGAGCTACGGTAAACCCATCTGTCCCTTAGAAAATGCTTCTGCAGTGGATGAGGACCAAGGGCACTTGAAGGGAAAGGAGCTATGTCCAGGGACAATGTCTGAGCTGGCCTTTGAAAGCATCTCCTGGCTGGTGGCACCAGCACCCGGCTCTGTGGCACAAAGGTGGCAGGCAGCAATCCAAGCTTGTCAGCTGCTGCAGCTAGCAGGGAGGAATTGGGCTAGCACACTGTCTGTCTGTCTTACACCTTTGGGAAACACCAGCGTTTGAATTTCATCCCAATATACCAGGGGCACAAACATCAGATGAGGCTTAAACTGAAGGATTAGACAGAGGCCTTAACTAGTCTCTGGTTATTCCATGAGTGCTGCTGTTGCTCCTGGCTTGCTGTTTATTCATCTGCACCTGCAGTGTTGAAAGCTGTACAGAAATCCTGTTCAGCCTGAGCCAAAAAGTATAGCTAGGCTTTGTGTGTACTGAGGGCTTTATAAAGGTCATGAATTGAGCTTTTGTGCCAACCTTTTTGTGATTTACTTCTCATTGTTTCTCTTTCTCCAGGAATTCCTCCTCTGAATTGCCATCTGCCAGCTCTTTTAACAGGGAGTTCTGTGTTGTAGATTTTCTATTAGCACAGGTCTTACTGCCTTTGTGCAGGAAAGCTGGACCACTGAGGAGGCATCCATGTATTGCTGCATCTACTGAAGTCATTCTGAAGGGTGATTTGTTTTTTGGAGGGGAAAGAACATCTAGCTCCCAATAGTCTGCAGCACTGGGTGTAACCTAATTGCTGGGACAGCAAGGAAACCCAGGCTGAGTGAGATTGTTGGTCCAAGCACAAAATAATTAGGTTTTGCTCTCAGTTTTGTGGTTTAGGTCTGAAGGGTTCATTCAGAGTCATTCATAAGCCTTCTGTTACCTGTTTTGAGTATGTTTTTAACTGT
>VZUA01059029.1:3269-18605 GCA_013401035.1 Horornis vulcanius
CAAAAAACCCCATACACCTACCATCATAAAAAAAATAAAATTAAAGGAATATAATCCCACCCTCTCACTGGAAAATTATTCTCAAAGAATAAATTTCTTGAATAGTTTCCTCAGAGGATCTGCACACTACAGCCCCAAATTTAGCACAGCCTTTTAACAGAGCTCTCTCAAACTCACAGAGGTTTGTGTCTCAGCTGGAATAAGCCCCAGCAGCTCCCCAGTGGCGAGGAGCTCCAGACGTGTGTCTGGGTCACAAGCCTGAACAATGACCCAGGACTGAGGGAAAATGGGCTAGAGGCATTTTCCCAAAATGTTGGTTATCTGTTTTCACTTGACTTACAGTCTACAGCTTTTAGGGGTAAGGCTGGGAGAGGAATCCATGATGATTACAGACAGCTTGGAAAGCCAAGAGCATCCATAGTTTATTAAAAGCACATTATATTGACAAAGGGAACATTTTTTCTGTGTTTGAGTTCTCTTTTTCAAGTGTGCTTTTTTCCACATCCACACATTTCATTTGTCTCTGTAGCATTTACATTTCAAATAATTCACCAAAACAACAGTAGGAGGCTGATTTACACTCACAGAGCAAATTAATTCAGAGCTAACAACATCATCCCCTCTGCCTCACTGAGCAGAGATTGCTGTGGTTGTGTGCAGCCCACAGGAAAGCACAGTGCAGCTGCTGGAGGAAGCACTTCAAGAGATTTAAGATGATAAACAAGTGAATGGTGTGCATGGGGCTAGGAACCCCACCCGAACTACCTTGCCCGGGTGAGAAGAGCCCCTCCACCCTCCTTGTCACCCATTTGGAACTGCTAAATTCCTTGGAAATAGTGCTGCAGCCTCCATCAGTCCTGTTCTCAATTACGTGCTTCATTTATCAGATGCTTGGTACAGGGAGGTCCCTCTGCAGCTGCCACAGTGAAATCCATCAGAGTGATGTCATCCCCCTCCTGCCCCAGCAGTGCAATTCTCCAGCTCTTACTGTGCTGATGGACCCTCTCTCATCATTCTGCTTACGGTTGTGGGCCAGTTTAACAGGAGCAGGGAAGTCAGGCAGGAATTAGCAACAAGGGAACAATGACCGGTTAGGATGAGCTTCGTGAGAAGAAAAAACCAAAACAAACCAGAAAATCACCAGGAACATGGTCCTTCAAAACCAAGCCTAGAGAGCTGAGGTCCTTATGCTGACATTTCTGAGTAGGTAATGAAACCATGTTAAGCCAATCTTTAAAGGAGAAATCACAGACTGGGAAGGAAAGACCGAAAATATTTACATGGAGAAAGCAAGCTTCATCCCCTCCATTTTAAAGAAATATTAAGAAGGGAAAGGATTCAACATAACAAAATTGAATTAACATTTTGGTATGGTGCCACAAACAGAATTTCTTTTGTGAATGAAGCCAGGTCCTAATTAGCTGAGGTAAAGAGCAAATCTGTGCTTGTAAAACAAAAAGGACAGCTCTTCACTGGAACACCAAGCAGAGATCCTCTGTGGGTCTGCTGGGCACAGCACCCAGGGTACCATTCATCAGCAATAATGCACTGAGCCACCCACTCAGGTTTCAGGAGTTTTTAAATCCCAATTAGAATCGAAATGACTTGCAGGGAGGCTTAAGGGAGTTCTCAACTCTCTCGGGTAGCAGAGATAATTATGGGGAAGAGAGACGTGGATTATGAATGGCTCTGCAGCTCTGACTCCCACATCATCACTTGCTCTGCACTGCAGCTTGGCCCAGTTTGCCCTGGCACACACAGGGCACAGAGCTGCCCCCAGCTCCCTCCTGGCTTGGTGGGTGATGGCACAACTGGGAGGCGGGGAGGGACTTAACTGGTTTTGAAGAAGAGTGGACATAGTGGGAAAAACAGATAGCAAATCACATAAATATACTTTCTTCATCCAAAGCCTGATCATCTGTAGAAAAGTCCCTCTGCTGTACTGCACATAAACTATTAATTCACTGGCCTTGTTCCCATCCCAGCTACTGACTTGGAAAAAAGCAGGCATGTCCTCCTTCTCTGTGTATTTGTTGTTTATTTGCTCAGGTCTGATTACTCATCCATAGTGACTGTTTGCTCTCGTTTTGCAGATGAACGTCTCTGGAAATGCTATTTACTTTATGTCTGGACAACCCTGAGCACAACAGGGGCCAATTTAAGTTCAGTCCTTTAAGCCCTGTCACAATCTAAGCGTGGAGTCAATGGCAGCAATCAAAGCTAGCAGACAAATCCTTTCTTGTACCCAGGCACACTCTTTACCATATCCTTGGCAGGGTGCGCAGGTTGGAATACTTGGCATGTCATTTACTGCCCCAAAAAGGAGTTTTTTTTTCTTTGAGGTGGCTGCAATTTAAAGGAGTTTGGATGTGTGTGTGTCGAGGTGAAACAATCTACCATCATTTTTTGAACACTTCCTCTGTGGAAGACTGAAATGATTGCTTTTCTCATTTCTAACAGCTTAACAAGCACTGACATTCCAAACTCATACTGAATTCTCACCTGTCCATTTCACTCGGCTGCTGAGCCCTGTGCCTGCTACTTCTTGAGTAAAAATCAACCCTAGACCAAACTGCTCTCCCTTGATGTGAAAACCACCAGCAGCCCCAAAGCTGCCCTTTCATCAGAGCACTGCATCCCAAAATCCTGCCAGGCTGGGGAACAACATCTGACACTGCCTGGTGGAGCGTGACCAGAGTCACTGCAGATCAGCAGTGCCCTCACTGAGCCATCAGCTCACCTGCAAAAATGAAAATGCTACATCCCTGTATCCATATCCACCCATTCTTATCCAGAAGTGTAACAAAAACTGAGGAAATTCAAGCAAATGGGCCAGGAAGCCAGAACAATAGTTATTTACAGTGGGCAACACCTACTTCAGCAAACACAGGAGGTAAAATCAGCATCAAAGAGTGTTAGTACAGCTGACAAGCCTGACAAAAATGGACTGGAAGAGATTTTGCCAATAAGATTCCAGGAATTTATTTGTTTTTATCTGGTTTTATATGTTTATTTTAGAAGAACATCAGCTCCAGATTTTCAAAACTTTATAGGCACATCCCACAAGTTGGAGGATCAGCAATCTGGCAAAGAGAGACATGCTGTTTATTTAAAAGATTATTCCCACAGACTCCTCCATATGATCTCAACACTTGCCACTACTTCAGTGCATGGTTGCATGTGGCACCATTCCTAGAATCACCTTTGGGCTTCTCTCAGCTTTTCTTTGCACAAATATATGAAACTTGCTTGTGGGAACATGCAGACAAAGGAGCCACACTTTTATTACTGCTGCTGAGTCTTATTGCTCTGCCTTCACTTAATCTGTGTTCATCTGAACCAAAGCCTTGGTGCATACTCAAGCATTCCCAAAATCTGTGTTTTAATCCTTTCTTTTTCTCTTCCAGAATGCAAATGAAAGAGCCTTAAACAATTCAGACAGAACCAATATTTCTAGTCAGCACCAGCCCTCAAATAAAGACCTTCAATAAAAAACGTCCCCCCATTCTCTCAGGAATTGTTGTTCCTCCTTCCTCTGCAGTTACTCTCCAAAGACTTAATTGGTGATTTCTTCATGCAAGTGCTGTTATGTCCCAAATCTCACACTTGTCTATTTTAATTCTATTGGTTTAGTGATGATTTGCTTCACCTCTAAAACAACTTCCTCAGAGCACTCCCAGGAGAGTGGTAGGAACCCAAGCTACCAGGGGCTCTCACTGAACCTCCTTTCTTGCACCTGTTACTTTATTAAACAAAGGAAAGAACATAAACCTCCTGTAGAAAATTCTGGTTGACTTATATTTCCAAAGATTCTGCATTTTTATTCTGTCTCTACATTCAAGCACACCCTCAAAAGACTAAGAGCTTGGAAGCTAAGTCTTTGCTAAAAATTTTGTTGCCAAAAAACAAAAAAAAAATTTCTTCAATCTTAAATCACAGTCTAGAAACAAGAAAATTCTACTACACATCAAGGTTTAGGTACTGGCCTGAAAAAAACACACTGTAAAGAATGGTTAAGAGATTTTTTATGAAGAATTGCCACTAGGATGTAAAACAATTCATATCACAAGAGTCTCTAAAATGTTCCACTTGGTCATGCCAACTTTGCATGGAAACAAAACAGACACAGGCCTTTCTTATAATGGCACATTAGAACTTGAAGGATTAAAAATGAAGAATTGTTTCCATAATAATTTAAAGCCTTGACAACGTAGCCACTTTGGTTAAGGCAAAACTATCACCAGAGCCTGGAGGAGGCCTGCAAGCCCCAAAATGGGCTGATGAGTGACACATGCACTGGGCACAGGCTGTTTGCAGCACAGTCAGCACAAAGAGCCTCTGCTGGCACTTGTGAAAGGCAGGCTGTTTATCCAAGTGTCTGAGGACGGGTTTAAGAGGCTAACTTTGAACACTTCAATTTGAAAAATGTGACCTTTGGTTTTTCCCAGAATTCTGCATAAATGCCATAAATCTAATCTTTATCTTGGTGAAGCTATCCAGGCTGACAAGTGGCTTATATCTGTGACCTTGGACCACAGAAGTAATTAAAAATGAATGCCATGAGAAGACTTTCAATTGCTCTTGTGCATTATCAAGTATAAGTCTCAAGGGGCAGCAAGATTGTTTTGTTGACATTGTTTTGCATGACCAGTCTTCATGTAACACACAACATATTTGATTTCTTGCTGGGGATACAATATTTTCATTAAAAAATACTGTTCAAACTGCTTTACCTATGGGAAATCCCTCTGTCCCAGTTTATATTTTAATCTGAGTTCTAAGAAAATCCCTGAGATCAGGCTACCAAATATTTCTGAGGGGAAAACAGAATATCAAGGATTAATATTATTTAACCATAACTGCCACAACAGCTAAGGGATCAGGCTTTTTGCAGCATACATTTGAATCCCACGATGCTACACAAAGGAGTCAAAGCCAGGCTCTGAACTAGTCAGGGGAATTCTTTGGTGTTATTTAGAACAGATTTGGGAGATCAGCTCTGAGCAAGCTGCAGGACAGATGCTGAACATGGTCAAATGCAATCTAGTTTTTATATTTGAGTAGAAAAAGACACAAGAGCATTGCCACTGGAAGATGGGTGCAGAATAGCAGGGCACCAGATCAGCACAGGGACCTCACGGACAGAGACAAGGTGGAAATTTAAACACACTCACATATGGCATATTTACAGTTTTTTTAGCACAAACCTTTCTGCCAGAGCACAGGACTGATTGGTTTTAATAATCAATACCTGTGCTGAAGAACAGAAGTACAAACCAAGGAAAAAAGGTTGGAGCCCAGAGGTGCCCTGGATGAGCCTCCTGCCCTCAGGGCTTGGCTGGGGTGAAAGTGGGGACTTTTCACACCAGATCCAGCTGCACCCCACACCAGTCAGCCCCCAACACCTCTCCTCCCCAGGGACTCCAGACCTCCCTGCCAGTGATACATGTGAAAGACTCTGCACCAAAATCATTTCAAACTGTACATGGACAGTGATATTCTTATTAAATACGTTGAAGAACTCAAGGACAGGCCTTACAGCCTTATGCATTTAATACTGTTCTTACTGAGCTGCCCACTGTGAAGTATTTGTTCCCTGGGCGTCTGGGGATGTGGATATGATAGATTACTGCAAATCAGATTTAGGGAATTATCCTCAAGATACTGAATGTGCTGATTGATGCATCTCAATAAACTTTCAAATATCACAGGAACAAAAGGAGGTTTTACTTTCAATAAAATTAAGTTTCCTAGGAAACTGGTGTGAGAAGGTGCCTCATTTCAGAGTTCTTCCACAACACCCAGCTCCAGGTCTGAATTGTGGCTGGATGCGTCAGATGCAATCTCACCCCACAGCAAGAAAACTCTTCCAAGGAAAACATTATTCCTCTTGAAATATTTGAAGTATTCAATTCAAAGCCATTATTAATCGCCCCTTTAAAAGGAAAAGGCATTCTGTCAAGGTCACATTGGCCAGGGTGCCTTTCATAGTTAAATTCATCACTTAGGATGTTTACTGTGGGCTTTGAGAAGGAAATCAGAACAGCAGAATTGGTCAGATCAGCATTTCAGCAAATCGTGAGCCTGAGATGCTAAGCGTGCATTTTGAACTGTGAATTCCAAATGACACATTACCACTTCCAGATCATTGCATGCAGCACAGAATATCTTGGAAGCTTTGGAAACTAATTTAGAAGTTGAACCCATCCCCAGCTGGAGATGGTAAAAATGAAGTACAGACAAAGGCAGCTGTATCTGAGGCACTGGCCAGCAAAGGGACATTCTCCTCCAGACGTGGCTGCAGCAGTTGAAGTCGTCCTTGCAAATCTGACTCCAGTGTGGAACTTGCTTTCAAAATACACCCAGGCTAAAACAAGGCCACCCCTTCCAGAGCAAGACTCTGTGTGTTCTAATGCACTGCCCTGGTGAACAAACCAGCAATTCTTTATCAATTGTTTGGATTTATGAAACAAGCACGATAATCCTTCCACTCAAGGGCAGGTATGCCAAATGCCATCTTTCCCGTGTTTAGCCAAAATTTAAAACATTGAATTCCACAGTGCCGCTGCTATTGGATGCTATCTGTGCATTTTAAACTGTTTGAGGACATGGCCTGCATGAAATGTAAACACAAAATCTGTCAGTTTAGATCATATTTCTGTAAGACCAAGCTCCTGGCTAATTTCCATATTCATCATGAATTGTTCTGTGCAGAAACATCTTCCTTTAAGTTAAGGTATAGCTCTCTCTGTCTTATAAATTCAAATAATTATTGTTATTTTCAGCTTTGGTGGTATTCCCCTGCACCAAAAGTCCAACTTCATCATTTCTGAGTGACAGCCTATGTAATGCAGGATTATTACATCAAAGGACAACACTGAGGTATCAATAAAGGAAAGAGGCCCTCAGGAGACTACTGTCAAAAGATATAAATTTCTTCCTCTGATATGAAAAAAACCTACCCCAACCTCTAAAACAAATTCCCAGATGATGTCCATCCATCCTGGAAAGCCATCCATCTTTGCTGTGACAGTGACCAGTGCTCTCAGCACCAAAAACATTTGTTCTACTTGACAGCTGAGGGGTGTGTAGAGTGAGCTGGAGAGCCTGACAGGAGGCAACAGCAGCAGGGCAAGGCTCACCCTGCACGGTGCTGCTGTGCACACCAGGCCAGGGCTGCACTGCCTCAACAGCCACAGATTTTTCCCCAAAAGCAGCTATGGGAGATACTGCTCTGCTGCTCCTCAAATTCTGTAAAATCCAGTATTCAGGAACAGGTGAAAAGAGTGAGTGTTACTAATTTACTGCTCTGCTGCTCCTCAGTTTCTGAAATATCCAGAATTTTCAGGGACAGGTGGGAACAGTGAGTGCTGCTAATTTATTCTAAAAGAACTTTAAAACAGACTTATTCCAGTGATTAAAATCAGTGAGGTACATAGCATGTAGTGGGGACCATGGAAGCTTAGCATGCTGTAAAATCCATGAAAAAAATTGAGGATGCTTTCTTGCTTCACGAGGCCATTTGGGTGCACAGACATGCCTGTGGTGTTTGGCATGCTGCATTCTGAGCGTGTGGCTGAACTGCAGCTCTCCTGTCAGCCTGCTTTAGGGGGTGATGCTGCAATGCAGCCCTTTGTGATTAACACACCTCGTCCCTCACCCTGCCTGGAGAGAGCCAGCACTGTCACCAACTGCACAGGACCCTGGGGCACCAGTGCAGAGGACACTCTTCAGCCATTCAGGTGCGACCCTTCTACTCACAAATCTTCACAAATTAGCTTTTTGCTTGTATCAACAAACCATGTTGACCATCTCTCCTCCCCTTTTATCTTCTGAACAAAAAAAGCAAAGGATGGGTAATGGGGACCTGTAGCAACCTCCCCACCCTCAGCTGTCTCAGCATTGCAGAGCTCTAAATCCCACCCTATAAGAAAGCAGCCCCTCCAAGAGCCCATCATGCAGCTGACAGGGCCATTATACATATAGATGAGGGACATAAATCTCTTCACAATCCTGTTTCCTCAATCCTTGATTAATTACTCTTCTGTCTGCCTTCTTTCCTTTCAAACACAAATGCAAAGGCCAGGCCCCGAAAGTGGGACATTCTTCCCCTCAAGTCCTTGTCTGAACTCAGCAGGTGCAGTTCCACTGAGGGCAGGAAGCTGCCATTTCTAGACCATGTTCCTGGCGTCTGCTTATCTTTCCTGCTGGAAACGCAGCAAATGTCATCAAAGTGTATCAGAAGTTAAACAATGCCCTTGACTCCAGTATTCCTCTGCTGTAAATACAGTCTGAGCTTGTTTGAACTGGAAATTGTCGTTCTTGGGAATAATTGCTCCGTACACAGCACTGTCTCCAGTCAATTCCAAGGCACATTTTCTGAGCTGCACGAGTTTTCATTGCTATCCTCAGAGTAACCTTAAAGGTTTGGGTTCATTCTTTTCACCACACTGCACAGATCCTTCTTTGCATAATCTCAAAATTGTCAACAGCAAAACAATCAGAACAGACACAACTGCGCTTGCCTGATTTCAGTGCAGAATAGCATTCCCAGTCTGATAAAGGCCAGAGAGCTCTCTCAGAGGTGAGAGAAGAATGCTCTCCATGTGCACATATCCCTTTTAATGGGGAACAGATTAATCCTAGATGGGAGGGACAAAAAGAACAGGTGAATTCACAACTGATCCTAGATGGGAGGGACAGAAAGAACAGATGCATTCACAACTAAACAAGGTAGTAGCAGAGAGATGATAAAAAGTGTAATTAATACTTCCATTCTAATTAGTACTCCCAGTCTAAAGCAACAAAATAACATCCTTTGTTGTTGGCCCTCCTCCATACTGTAAGCACAACACGTTTTCCCTTGTAACCATCATTTCTCCTCATGTTCTGCAGTGGTTGGGGTCACCAAAGGTTTGAGCTGTCACACTGGAGGGGGCTTGGGCACTGACAGCTGGAATGGTTGGCACTCAGATACCACGGTCATGGATCATCACAGCTCCAATGACTCCACTACTAAACCTACAGCTTCACATTTCAGCCACCTCCAGTTTAACCCAGCCTTTTGGGAGGCAGAGGAGCACACTGGGAAGATGTTACTCCTCTGAGCAATGAGGTCTGGGACTCATATGCCCCATGAGACTGGGGCTGATGAAGAAATCAGTAGGTTTTCTCAGTTCCAAAACAATGGCAGCTGAAGAACTGATCTGGAAATCCTGAGGAGAAGGCTTCTACACTCCTGGTGACAACAACACTGCAGCATCACTGTGTACAGAACACATTTGATTCCTGTGGCCTTGGCTATTGCCAGAACCACTGACATCTGTCAAACCCAAAGGAGAGCTGAGTTTGGTCTGTGTGAAGACAGCTTCTAGACTTGGCAAGTACTTTCCTCTCCCTTCTGGGCAATGGAAATAGTGTGAACTCAATCTCACCACAATTGGTGCTACTTCCTCAACTAAGCATCCACTTTGTTCCTTAGAATAATGTCAGTTAGATCTCCCTTTCAGAAATAACTGCAGGAAGGGGAGAAATCTGCATCTAATTCAACCTCCTGACAGTACTTTGCCAGGCACAAAAATCAGTATCTTCATCACACTCACAGAAATGGTTACGTGGAAATAGGCAAAAAAATTCTCACATTAAAATTCCAGATATTTCCACAGTCAAAAAGACAACAAATCCCAAAATTATACAGTTTGCAAAGAGAGTCCAGAGCAGACACTATCACAAAGGTGAGATCACACCAGGAGTCAGCAGCAAGAGAAGAAAACCTGCTGAGCACCTCATCATCCAGTAGAACATGAGCAGCAACAGCTTTATGTAACATTAGCAAAGAGCAGGGAGGGTGCAGGCTGCTTCACCTCATGAACAAATCTATCTTGCCCAAAAAAGACCCATGATGCAAAACATTTTTCCCCCCAGTTATTAATTTGTATTTCTGACATCAGGGACTGAAGCTGTTATTACCCATACACTCAAACAATCTCACTTTTCTCTGTGATGTGGAAAAAGCTGAGCAAGACCAAGATGGATAGGAGGATAAGCAAAGCAGAGAGCCCTGTACAAGGTGATGCCAGCAAGACACTCTGCCTGTTTTCCTACCCTCATTCCAGAAAGGGAGCACATCCCCAGCCCCAGAGCCACAATCAGGATTGTGCAGAAGGGGCAGATCCCATCTTGTTGCCACTCAACCTCATAGATATTCATCTCCACTGTGGCAATAAGAGAGGATTTGGACTTTAAAAACAACATATGAAACCACATAAATATGTTTCAGAAACAGGTTGAAACAATTCAACCAGAGGAAAAAGCCTCTAACTAATGGATTACATTTATCCAGCAAGGAGTGACAGGCAAATTTGGGCTTGAGAGAACAACTTGTAAATTGTATTCCCATGGCCCACAGGCATCTTATGCTGGGTTCTAATTAGAAAGATGTTGAGGGACTGCTTCGATTTTCTCTTGGTCCAGCACTTGATTTATATCTCGTTGCATCCCTCCCCAGTTATCTCTGCTCTAAGATGGCCAAGGGTGAAGCCAAATGCAGCTACTTAGAGCTAACAAGGACATGGAGATGGCCCCGGAGGCATCACAGCAGAATCTGGAATTCTCACTCCCAGTGGGTATACAATACCATTTTTAGTAGTTGCTGACCTGTGTTAGCAAAAGAATGGGGTCAGAAAGGCAAGAAAACACAGATGTAGCACAGCACTGCAGAAGACAGGGTGTGAGACAAACCCCCAAAAACTGCAGGAACCATTAAGTGCTGAGCCTGAATTCAGCACGTCGCTGCTGAAAGCACTCCCTGATAATGTGTGGCCATCTGGATTCTGGGTCCACAAACCAGGAACTGGCAGTATCAGTTGAACAGTTTTAAACACCATTATATCAAAATTCTTCTTGAGTGATATTTTTTGTTCATTTTTGGAACAGAATGGAGAGTCACCACAGATAAGTTCTCCAAGATGGGGGTACTGAGCTGCCTAGAAGACCAAACTCAATCTAATACTTCCTACACGACTCACATAGTTTGAATTACCTATGGGACCTGCCAGGTACCCTATTGAGTCTGCAACAGTCACAACTCAAACATCTACACAACACGGCACTGAAAGTGGAAAGAGAGGGCCTGTGAAGTCATCTTCATTCTATACAAATACACAGGAGGCTTTTAAATACATAAATTAGTAGGGTATAAATATCTTGGATACATAAGTGTGCTCCTAACTGTGCAGAAAGGATTTCATCCAACTTTTGCTAGAGTAAAGGAATTTTGGAATGGAACCAAAGTGATTTACTGTGCAGTAATGAAATAAAAAGATCAATTAAGCCAATTAGTTGAATTGCAGCTGAAAGCTTAGGTGGTAGCCCAGTGTTCATTCTGATCTTTTCTACACAGAGCAAGACTGGAAGGGACCCTCACAAAATCTTCTTGCCAGTTCATCTGCTCCAAAGCTGAATCAACAGCAGTAGTAGTTTCTGAGAAAGTTTCCTCAATGTCTTCCTCAAGATCTTTACTGACTGAGACTTCACAGTCTCTCCAGGTAATCTTTTTCCAGGGCTTCTCCTACCATCCAATCAGAAACATCTTTGCCACTTCTCCCCCCTCACTATCCCCAACACATAGATAAGTATCAAATAGGTATCTTCAGGACAGCCTTTCCGGGCATTTCAAGATTCATGTCTTCCTCCATTCTCCCCTACTGCACAGCCCTAAAATTATACAAACTTCTGTAGATCATGTGCCCCAGATTACTCTCATTATTTTCTTCTGGATCCTCTCGAACTCATCCCACACCGCTCTTATTGTGGTGCCCAAAAATATGTTCTGTATCTCCTTTAAACCACTACACACACACTTAACAAGTCAGCCTACACAGTTACATGCTTCAAGCTGAGCATATTCAAATGACGTTGTTAGGAGCTCAGAACAGCTTTATTTTAAATTACAGAGAAGATTGATGTAGTGCATTTTCAACTAGAACGGGCAACAAGAAGGCATCTGCCATGAGCTCACTCAAAGCCAGTTAAATTGAGGGCACTGTGTTTCTGGGCCCCAGTAGCTTTGCTGCCTTCACCCAAGTTCAGTGCTGTTCTGGAGAAGGGTGCCAGACAGTTCCCTACTCTGCAAACCCAGCAGAGCGTGTCCTGACACAACCACACTGATTTGGAAGTGCTCTTACTGTGCCTCTGGATGTGCACCGAGCACAGAAAGGCTCTGGTACCCATTTTGGTCTGAACTTTGAACACCCCTCCCGAGAGCTCTGCTGAACCTGGATGTCTCTCATTTTCTTTTAGTTACTGCAGCTCAGCCAGATCCTGGAAAGAGATCTGTCAGCTCCTGTTGTGTGCAGCTCAGTGACCTTCAGGAGACAGTCTTGCCACTGAGCATTCTGTTCAGCAGAGAACTGAGGAGAAAAGCACAGAGCCAGGTCCCTGTCTTGCAAGAGTCACACCACTGGATGATCTGCTCTCCCTAATGTAAAAGGGCAGAGTATTCCCTTCCCTTTTTTTCTGCCCCGTTAGCCTGACTATAAATGTGATTGCACTGATAAACATCCACAGCAAGAGATCATTTGCCCAAACTAATTAACTGCTGCCACCAAATCACCATGTAATATTTTCACTAGAAAAGTGCAGCCTACGCTGCTGTGTGACATTTAGCTTTTAATTGCCCTCAGTCACCAGCAACAAAATTTCAGATGTTATTATTTGTGTTGGTGAAGGTTCCTTCTCTAGATCAAACATGAGGCCTGTCAAATACCATCACAGGAGCTCTAATGCTCTGGGTTAAACTGCAGCAGAGGCTGCCAGGGAGCTGCCCAGCCCCCAAAGGGAAGAGGACATGGGAAGAAGGGGATTAGGACAATCTGAAGCAGTGCAGCATCACTGGGGCACAGCAGGGAGGGAGGAATGCTTAGGGCAGGAATTCATGCTGGGCAGAATCCTCCCACTCAGCCTGGCTCCAGCCAAGGGGAACAGGGAGCAGCTCCCTTGGAGGGAGCAGAACACCACACTCCCAAGCCTGCTGCTCTCACTGGGTTTTGAAAGACTTTGCCAGCAAGGTTTGCTCAGAGTAGTTTTCATCTGTGCAAACAAGGACAGAACAGCTGCACTGGGAAATGCTGTCTTGCTCCAATTAGCTCGTGGCTGCTCACCAGCCAACTGTCCCGAGAGCTGCCCTTTGCAGTCAGAGCCTGACTTCCAGCCTCACTTCAAGCACCATTAGGAAATTGCTCTTAAAAAATTGCAATTTTTATTTTAATCTCTCATTAAACCTGCCTGTTGATTTTTCTGTGACAGCAGCATGTCTGCAGAGACCAGAGAATTCAAATGCCTGAAGCCACTTCTAAACAAGCCACTGAGCTGATGCTGATAATTGGGACCAGTTACGAATTCAGTTGGGCATGCACACATTTTAATGTTGGGTATGCACACATTTTAATGTTTTCCTCAATCCCAGGATGGGCAGAGCACCCAGACAGCAGACAAAATGCATTTTGGGGTTGCATCACACCAAATATCTTGTGGCCAGCAGAACAGGAAGGCGTGCCAGGGCCAGGAACAAAGCTATTAATTCAGGGGAGCAGCTCACCTTACAATCATGGAATATGCATCAGGAAGCACAAGGTGATTTTAAAATTTTAATTCAAGACTGGAAGGATCAATATCCAAATTAGCCCACAATGACCTAGCTCCAGAAGGAGCAAGGATACATCAATTCAGTGCTTCAGCCAGGTTGATTAGCCAGGCTGTGACAGGTCCCTGTTACAACCTGGCTGTGAAGATCTAACCCACACAGACATCTCTGCTCATGTGTAACTACCTTGCAAGTCTTTCACAGTGCTTGGTTTTGACAGGTAGAAGCTAACTTTTGAGCTTTCCATCCCAGGCTTTTCCAGGAAAGAAATGCCTAATTCCATTTAAAGTTCTTGTAAATCAGGACCCAGAACAAACCAAAATAGAATGTCAAAAACTCTGAATCCTTTGCTTACCTTAGTATATAAAACTTCTCTGCAGTTGTGTGTGGCAAACCAGTGACATGTCACAAGTGAGTATGAGCTCAGCAGCCCAAGCAAGTGGATCCCAGTTCTTACTGTGCCACAGCACAGGACAAAATCCAGCCTGCCTGCCAGCCCCAGCTCCTGGAAGCACAACCTCAGCTGCCCTCTTTTCCTACATGTCCTGAACTTTACTCCCATTTTCACTATGGCCATGTAACCAAGCACAGCAAGTGGGGACTGCGAGCTTGGAAGATGTGGTATTTTAGTTTTGTGCTCCTGCTTTAGCAAGCTGTGTTTTGAAAGAACAGGAGTTCCGTGCCAGAAAAGGCTGCAGACTAATTTTAAAAATTATTGAGGATGATATTCTTCTATTTGTTCATATGATTTATGCCATTACTGCAGCTTTTCTCTCTTCCACATAGTCTTTAATGAGGACTAAGACAAGTGATCAGCAGCACAAGAACTCAGATGACTCCTGGAATTGTTGGGGTTTAATGTAAATGCATTAAATCAAGGCATCACAGAGCTTTTTGCAATATAATCCCAAAGCTGCTTACAGGCCAACTCAAGATAAAAATTTTTGTGCCTGTCTGGTTACACAGAACAGGCAATAACCTCTCAGAGGTTGGTGCCAGAGGCTATGAATTTACCTCAAGGTATGTGTTTTATATACAGCAATATGCTGTCATTAAAACAAAGCTCCAAAGAAGTCACATCTTAGTCATTGCCTATAATCTCCTCTTGGAAACAATTTTACTGTCTGCTTACTGCAAGAATACAATTACTTTTTGCTGCACAAGACGCTTAGTATGAGCATGTTCCAAAACTGTAACAGGAATTTTATGGGTTTTTTCCCCCCAAAAAAGCTTTGACTAGTTTCTTGTATGACTAGCCTGCAAAGCAACTGAGCACAGCATCACTCTGCCAGGCAGTTTAAGGACACAGACCCTCTGCTAGGTGGGAGTACACAAGGGAAGAAGCTGCTGTACAAGGCTGACAGTAGAAAGCAGAGACAGACAAAGCCATTTGCTGCCAATCTCCCTGAAACTGAAGGAAGATCTCCTCATTCTTACTTTTGCAGGTTTTGCTGCACCACCAGCTCACCTGTGTTGTTACCTGCAATCACACCCAAATAGGACTAAATATTAATTTCTGCCAATCCCCCTGCTGTGCTCCACAGTAAAGTAACTGCTGGAGCTCTTGGGAGGAAGACACAATAGCACAGCTTTTGTAAACAGGCCTGAAAGCTCCCTTGGTTTTGTAATCATCTTACACAACTGCTATCAGCCATGACAGCATCCTTTTAGATTATAATGTCCTGAGACATGCA
>VZUA01059029.1:18957-32743 GCA_013401035.1 Horornis vulcanius
GCAGATAGCAAAGACTTGCCTAAGGCTACTCTTCTTCTGCTTGTAAAACTATTAATAAAAATACCTAGGCAAAGACTTGACTTTATTGCTATAGATTAAATGAAAAGGCAACTGTGCAAGAAGTCTGGCCAGAAGGATTACATTATTATTGATCTGGTTATTGTCTGATCAGGTCAGCAGCAGTTCAGCAGCAGGACTCACATTCCTGCCATACAGCCCAACTATTTAGAGAGGATTTGTCCTCTCAGGGCAGATTTTCCTCTGCTGTCTGCCTGCACTGCATAGGCTGGAATGGAGCTGTGGATTGGCAGGACTCCACTGCTACTGCAGTACAATTGCAATGAACTAAAATTTGCTTTTTTGGCTGCACTTTTTCAAGCTGCAGAAGGAAGCCCCTATGGAGGACCATCCATATACATGGTTTGCCCAAATGAGAGAGTGCAGCAAACCCCTGACCTTAAAGTTTGCAGAAAGGAAGCAAAATCTGTGCTCGCAGCATTTGGTGGTCCTCCCATTGCTGGGCACACTTCAGCTTTGCTTTCTTGTTAGAGCACCATCAGCCACCCAGAATGGCTGCCTGCACCACGATCTGCACAGGAAGTGGGCATGACACCAAAGCCAGCAAGCTGGGGCACATTCCCAGCAGTAATTACAATGGAGAAAGAAAATCACAGGAGAAAAAGACAATACCCAAAATCAAGTGGTGGGATGACAGAAGAACACACATTTGTGCTTCAAAATATCCACGGAATCAACTCTCTGTAATTCAGTCTGCACATTATTCCTCCAGCCCATCCTCATAGCAGGCTTTGCTGGGGAGTGTGAGTGCCTTGCCAGCAGCCACGTTCAGGACGTGCATCACCAGCTTCCTAATGCACACCAGGCTTGCTGTTCCACCAGCAGCAGGCCAGGATGTTATTGTTCTCATGGACTCACGCTGGCAAGAAGTCCTCTCTCCACCCAAACCCACAGAAAACTCTCCAAGTTGGAATCTCATACTTCCCACTTTTCAAATCCTTCCATCCTGGAGGCCTCAGAGATGCTGAACAAGCGTCAGACCATGACACGGCCCTCTGTGGCCTTGTGATCCCATGCTCAGCTATGGATTGATTGTGGGAGAATTCCAAGTGCTTTCAGCATCTCTGAATTCGTGCTGTCCACATTTCCAACTATTTAGGCAACTTTGGATGAATCAGAAAAGAAAACAGAAAAGAGAAAACAATTCTGGAGAACCCTTTTCTAGACTTAATAATGCATCAAGAGACTGCAGAAACATTCAAGTTCAGAGTAACAGGAAAACATGGAAGTTTTACTTTAAAGGACTTTATTATCCTCATCTGCAACAAATTACATTTTAAATCTCACCTATGGGTTTTTGGGAAGGGGAGGCAAGGAAAGAAACTCAAAATTTGTCATAGAAAGTCTGGTCTTAAAGCTGCCTCACTCTAGATGTGCAAAGATTTGGGCTCACAACAGAAGTCTCCAAGCCAATTTAACAGACTGTTTTTTCTGGGGCAATCCTTGGTGTGTGTGTGAAACAGAAACCTTATACCTGTTGTGGATACATAATTCCATTGCACACATGAGGAGGAGACCACCTGTGCTTGCTACTGAAAGGAGCAGTGCCTCTCCTGCAAGCCAAGGGTGGGGGAAGAGCCTGAAAACCAGAAACAGAGCGAGCACTTGGGAGCAGGAGCAGCAGAGAGCTCCAGGCTGAGGCCATCACTGAGGTTAAGATGATTTTTAGCCTGTGCTTTCTGTTTTTCTGACATTGCTTCTGATCCTCAGTATCCTGGCTATAAAAACATTCCTCTGAGGAGGAACATGGGAGCAAGAACAGAGAGATTTCCCTCAATAACATACACACACCAAGGAAATTCAAAACAAAGGAGCCCAAACCATGTTATTTTATAGAGCCTGTAACATTCATGTCACAGCTAATGTCACGTTACCTTGGAAGACACAAAAGACTTGCTTTACATTTCAGCTGAACCTCAAGATTTTTAGCAAAATGCAAGTCAGTTTGTCTCAAGACAAGAATCTGTCCACAAAACCTAGGACCCTGTAAATCTAGCTGTTATCTGACAGGAATGCAAACATATCAGCCAACAATTAGTTCAACATACCATTCCTGCTAATGGGGATTTCTTGTTTCAACCATGATACCTTTTTTTTATTTTTTCAAAAATCAAAGCAAAACTTATATCCAAGTGTTCAAATAAATCACCTAAACATGATGGCTGAAACAATAATAAGCCAAATCTTGATTGCTGAGTGAGAATTACTCGTTCTAAATTGACTTCCTAGGCAAGGTTAGTCCCATGCTGATCTCAGCACAAGTAACCAAAGACCTGCTCAGGAAGGGTGGAATTCAGTTTTCCCCTTATACAGCTGAAGCTAGAATATAGTCTCTTTAATCATCACCTCTGTTTAGCCTCCATAGATATCAACAAATTTCAAGGAATGCAAAGAATTAGACAGGACCATTAATCCAGGGCCCAGAAGCTTCAAATCTTCAATTTGACATAAACTGTCTGAAAAACAGGCAAGACAGAGGATGCCAGATAAATTTTAACACAAATATCTCATTTGTGCACAGTGTTTCTGGAAGAAATTATGCTTACGATATAAATGCAAGGGTAAGAGTCTTTTCAGGGCAAAGGGATCACTAAATGGTGGCAGTTCTAATTATTGCTTGACCGTGACATCCCCAAACCTCTGGCACTCAAGCATTTTTTTGCTTAGAAACATCTGGCTAGTGTGTTACTTGAGGATTCTCTCTGCTACACAAACACTCACAGGAGTCTGAGCATTCCCACATGGAGGATTTTTGCTTAAGAAGGACCTATGCTGTGAGGAGAACTCCCGTGGGTCAGAGGGAGCTGAGGTTCTTTTCAACTGCAGGCATAAAATTCACAAAGCACAAGTATCCTTGTTTGAGGAAATAACCTTTAAGGACAAAGCCCAGCTCTTCTGGCACATAGAAGGCCCCCTGTGGTAAGCAGAGTAATAGAGGTGTCTTGAAGAGAAACACCTACACAATTGGGGCACAGGGAGGGAGAAGTTTTCAACTGGAAGGACAACTCTGGCACAAGGACAAACACATACAAACTTGCTGTAAGGGAATTTAAGGCAGGGGCGACATTTTTATTGCAGAAGGCTTGTAACTCTCAGAGCAGTAAGCTCCTGGAACAGCCTCCTAAACAGGAGTGATAAAAGCAGGACAATCTAGTTAACTTAGAGACACTGCTGGAAAATAAGTTATAGAAGTGCCCCAGAACAGAACCAGCTATAAGAGAAAAAAGAACTGTTCTTATTGAAGACTCCAAGACAATGACTCAGCAAGCCCCTGATGGTCCTGTATTTTATTTTAAAATTAACTCAAGATGACAAATTAACGATCAGTCAGCACTGAAAAAAACTAAAAAGAAAAACCCTTCATAAACAGAAAACTCCAGTCAGAGACCTGTGCTGAACACTGCTGCCTGTGAGGAGATGGGTTCTGCTCTGCTGCATGCTCCAAATCATTCCATAGAGCTGTCAGGATGTTCACTCCACGTGCACAGGAAGAAGTGTTGAGGAGTCAAGTGTACAGGCAGGGGGTTCCAAGAGGACTCTCTGCTCAGCTCTACCTGGGCTGCCTTTCTGACCGTGTATGAGATGTTCAAATGCCTGTCTTGGCAACCCCAATAACAGGCACATAAACTCCCTTATCAGTCAAGGGTTATTGGACAGTGTACAGCAAAGCTTCTTTAAACTGTAGGGGAATCTGGATACTTCCAAATGCCAGGGTAGAGCTTCAGACTCTTTAAAAGTAATATTTTTAACTACTTTGCATACAATGCAATAAAATGTTACAATCATGTAAGTCTTGTAAGGAAATATACTCTAGAATTTAATAAAGATGAAAGAAGTAGGAGCTTCTTGCCATTTTATTTCTCTAGTCTAAATTGAATTGATCAAATTTCCTTTCTGCAAACCCTTCACCCATCCAGGAGGAAGTTACAGGAAGGGCTGTAACTCCTGCCTGCACAGCTCTACCCTTTAACACGCCCCAGGATACAATATTTCTGGCTGACTAAGGGATGCAAGACGGCAATCTTTCTCAGCTTTCCACCCAAGTTTGTGAGGCATTGCCTGCATTACAACATTTTGTTCAAAATGGTTTTGCTGCAGCCATTTTGTGGTTTGATTCAAACCCAGAAGTTCTGTCTTGCTTCTTTCAAAGAAACTGGATGAGTTCCACCCTGTAAAGGAGAGCTGGGGAGAATCATCTATTGTCAAAGAATCATAGAATAACCTGAGTTGGAAGGGACCCACTAGAAGTCCACTTCCCAGCCACACGCAGGACACCCCAGGAGTCACCCCCATGTGGCACTGAGTGATGTCCAAACACTCCTGGAGCTGTGTCAGGCCTGGTGCTGAGAGCACTGCCCTGGGGAGCCTGCTCAGTGCCCAGCTACCCTCTGGCTTTTTCTAATATCCTACCTAAATCTGCCCTGACAGCTCTATGCTGCTCACTCAGGTCCTGTTGCTGGTCACCAGAGAGCAAAAATCAGTGTCTGCCCCCCTTTTCCCCTCAGGAGGAAGTTGTAGATTGCAATGAGGTTTCCCCTCACTTTTCTCCTGGCTGAACAAGCCAAGTGACCTCAGCTTATCCTTGCATAGCTTCTGCTCAAGGCCCTTCAGCATCTTTGTAGCCTCCTTTGGACATTCTCCAACAGCTCCAGATCCTCCTTCTATTGTGGTACCCACAAGTGCACACAGCACTCGAGGTGAGGCTGCAACTTCACAGAGGGGGACAACTCATCTTTCTGTCCTACTCCCATTGCCTGTCCCTCGTGCAAGGCCTTCCCAGCTCTACCTGAAGACTCCTTTGGTGTTGGTGGCCTTTTGCTGTGAGGCTCCTGACTGAGAGCTACAGCTCACCCCAGAGAGCAGAGCAGAAAGCGAGGAGACTTCTCCTAAACTATGCAAGAGGGGTGAGTTGCCTCCAAACCCTGCGTGGGAGGCTCTGGCAAACAGAAGCACGCTTGGGCTGCTGTGGGCCTCCCACTTGTGGGCTGCAGCAATGCTCTGTGAGCTCGGAAACAATGGAGCCTTAATTACTGCAGCTGGGCAGCCAAACAAGGGCTGGAGCCTGAGAGCAGCCGATAAGCATCTGGAGAACAGAGTGATGAACAGAGCCTGCAGCCTGTCACAGAGCTAACCAAGGGCTGAACCAAGCACCCCCACCTACTGCAGGCAGCCTGCAAAGTGTCCAAATATGGTACTCAAACATGTACAGCAGAAACACAACGTAGAGCTAAAGACTGGAGCTTCACGTACCAAGTAACAAATTCAGATGAGCACAGCAGGTGATTGATTACAGTGGGAAATATGAAGAGACACGAGATAAAAACTGACAATATGAATATTAAAGGAAAGGCAAAGCTTAGCTTTAGCTCTTAGCTGAAGAGTTTTGCTCTGCTTCATTTGGTCATGAGCACAGCATCATCTTTCTATCCACCATGCTACCCTGAATAGCAAAGCCATGCAATGCTGAGTTTTGGAGGTGCACAAAGTAATCCCCAGAACTTTGGAGTGGCCAACTACAACCAGCAGGCAACAGACACCGCTCTGCAATTTCAACAGGAGGACTGGAGGAACCAGGAGTGCCAGACACACAGAGAAATGGTTACTGAAGATTTAATGTCCATAGTCTGATGATAGTTTTCTCCCTCTACTAGTGTGAAAGCACAAGGCAGAGAGATGACAGAACTGGGAAGGGGGGACAGAATCTATTCAGAATTTTCCCTGTTGAAATTGAACCCACAATGTTACACAGGTACTGTTAGGAGACAGCTGAAGGGATCTTTCTGCCCCATCCACGCAAATGATAAACAGCCCAGCTCTGGTACCAGGAGAAAAATCCCTCTGTTCCCACTTAAAGATTGCCCCTGTGAAACAGCTTCTTGCCTCTCTTCCTGTCTCAGGAGAACCATCACCCATCTGCCAGGACCATCCCGTTGTGCTCATGTGGAACAATGCTGGTGAGAAGATGCTTTGCAGACACTTCTCACGCACATGAAATGTGCAGAGGTCTTTGAAGCCAGAGTCTGTTCTGTGAAACAAAGCAGCCGTGATACCTTCATGATAGAGGCTGGACTGGAAACACTAACCTATTTTTCAAGGATCTGAGATTTCCCTTTCTGAATAGGGTGAGCATGTACTGAACTAATGGAGTTAATGGGAAGATTAAACAACATTTTGCCTGAAAAGACTTGAAACTTGCTTGGTAAAAAAAATATTGCTACACATTACATCTCTAGATATAACAGAAAAAAAAATCCATGACTACACATTCCTTCCTTAAATATGTTATATAGCCTTGATTAATCAGTGTCCTTGTTGACAGGGAAATTTTTGGCCCAAATTTGCAGAAAAATTCAGGTTTTTAGGCTGGTAATTTGGAATTTATTTCAAACCCTATGTTGAATTTTCTTTGGTCAGCTTGTTTTTTATTCACATGTGCTCAGCACTGGCTAACCTTGTGATCTCAGTATAATAAACTCACTGAAGGGCTGCATTTCTCCAAAGACAACTATGCAGTCTCCTCCTGTTAAGGATTTTAAGGCTTTTTTTTGATAGAGGATTTTAATTCACAGCATTTTCAATCCACACTACGTTTAGTTTCCAATATCCTTTTGTAGGCATTTTCATGTCTTGTAACAGGAAAGCACAAATCAGTGTTGTGACTGCAGCTTCCTAGCCTATGAAGAATTCCAGTGTCTGATCAGCTGTTTATAACAATCTAAGATGTGCATTTCACTCTGGCAAGGAAAGATACCAATATCTCTCAAAGACTGAAAGTCAAACAAGAAAATCTGACAGAAAATCCCAATGTTACCCTAAGTTAAAAATTACAAGAAAAAAATCAAATAATGAATTTGGGCGACAAAAGATGATATTTAATTTAATTTTAATTTTTAATGAAAACCAATATTAATTAATATGTTTCTCATATACTGATGGTAAATATGATGCAAATGTAAGAGTGATAACAGGGTAGGCCACAAATCTATGAGAATCCTTTTGTACTAACAGAGTTTCAAATCCTCCAGATTTGCTTTAAATTGTGATTTGGACCAGGAGGTCACACGCACACCGCACCCTTGATATTCTTTAGCTGGAAAATCCTACCCACAGAACCTGCTTGATGAGCTTTAAATTTCCAGGAAAAATATATCTAGATCAGAACAAGAGAACATGAAAAGTTAAATGGTTTTGTGGGGATTTTTCTTGGTAGAAAAGATTACAACCTCAGAGATAACACATTAGCTCTTTAGGTAAGATGGTGAATGCAAGAACAGATTTTGATCAATATCAGAACAGCTTAGCTAGCAAAAATGTAAACGTGTTGCAGTTTCAGTTCAACAGGCCCTTGGAATTCAACACTTGGAAGGTGGGAAACAAAAGTTAACTCCTTGCTCACTGCAGCCCTGTGTTTGTCTTCTCACTTCTCCAACACAGCCTTCCCCTGTCGCTCAGGAGGACGTGGAGCAGCCAGAGATCACAAAAGCCTTACTCTCTCTGAGGCACAGAAACAACAGCTTTGCTTAAATGTTCTCTTTCACACAGAGGATAAGCTGAGAAGGCAGTGGCATAGAAATACTGTGCCATAGTTTCCTCGCAATGGGCCAGCAAGGAATATGGAAGGGACTTCCCAACTTAAAGGTCACCAGCTACAAAGAACCCCACAACAGGGTGCAAATCCTCTCTCTCCCACTGCACCTCAGCCAGCAGTTGGTAGCTAACTTTACCAAGATGTCACAAAACTGCTTTTCTGCAACTTTCTTTTTCCTTCAGCATCTTTTTGTCATCAAAAATGACAGGGTGAAGTGACAGAACAAAACTCCTTCTCCATCATCATGTTGCTTTAGGTAAAGCAAACAGCAAACTGGGTAATACAGTGAAGTAAACCATCATCTCTCCACAACGAGGTCAGAGAAATGAGGCTGTGTCTGGAGAGAGTGAAGCTCTTTGTAAGGCACCTTTAGTTTTAAATAAGTTTCGTAGGAGAAAAACATCAGAGTTCAGCAGATTTGTAGAACTGGGACACTGTGATTCCAGAGATGCTACTGCTGGTAACTTCTTGCCCTTGCCTTTAGTTTCCACACTCTGGCCAGCACTCCCTTCAGGACAGAACCAAATTACACACTTGACTGATTAAGAGCCCACAAACCAAGTCAAAAGGCACTGTCGGGCTGAACTCTCGCCTTGAAAAAGGATGAGATAAACAAATCTAAAATTAAAAGAAAAGGAGGGAGAGATCCACTGTAACAGACAGGTAGTTAAATGGAATGTGACACGTCATCCCTAGAGGAAGGGAAACTGGCAGCTTGGCTGGATTTTCCTCATGACAACCCCAGGATATATGACTATCTTGGCAGAGGATGGATAGAGGTCCTTTACTTGTCTATATCACTGCAGCCCAATTTAATTAGCCGCCTGCTAAAGAGCTAAATTTCCTAATTAATAGTGATTCAAGGAGGCCAACAGCACAACAGAAGCGAATTTGCAACGTTCTTCCAGAAATAGCTGAGTAATTCACTTTGGGGATCATTTTAATGTACATTTCCAGTGAACATTTCTGGCTTCTAAAGTTTCCAAAAATATGGGAGGCAGCAAGGAATATATTTGGTATTCATTTCTGCCTGCTGACCAACCAGCTCTTCAAGTTTGTTTGCCAACCTGCTATCAGATGATGTCTATCAGATTAGGCATTTTATTTGCACAAAATGTTCATGTCAGTTACAGATGAACTACTAAATTGTTCCCTGTGGACATCTTGGATACCACCACCTAGGGGAAGAGGAAATAAGTTTGATTCACAAATGTTTTGCTGTGGTAAGCAGTATTTCCCCACCAGCTATAGCCCTGATATGCTCTGTGGGACACTACCCTGCTCTTGCTGAAACCAACAGGTTTTTGATGGATCCGTAATTCAGGAATCAAAGGTATGCCAGTCCCAGAACACTAAACCAAGGCCTAACCTGAGCATGTAGCATAAAGAGCCTTGATTAGTTGAGGAAGAAATGGAATCTGGCATTGCATCAGGGCCAGACCGTATCTAGGTTCCCTTTTCAGAGGAGGAATTCCTGGGTGAGGTAGCTACGACACAGTAAAAGAATAAAGTCTGAATTTAGCTGTCTGGCATGGGGCTTGTCTATGAGTTGGCTCTTTACTAACTACTAATACCTCAAAGCAAGCTCTCTCCCAATCAATTTTTTAAAAAAGTTTACATTGTCCAAATAGTTGTTTTCATTAGGCAAGACTTTACATTTTCTTATTGAGTTTGACAATGTTTCTTGTTTTAATGCATTTTTCCTCTCTTTTTTTTTTTCTTCTTCCTTCTATTTTAAGATAACAGGTGCTCAAGTTGAGCTGAAAGGCTGTTAAGAAGTTTTCAGATTTATGTCAGGAGATTTGTTAGTTTCCTAAAACAAACCTATCAGCATAGAGGTATTCTGAAACAGAAGAGGGGTTTTTCTATCCCCCACCCCATCTGTGTACAGAGCAAAGAGGCTTTGGATTCTGTACTGCTGGAGGGACACCGAGATTGGCCATGAAGCCAGCACAGACACTGATGCACAACTCCTAATTGCCAGTTACCCACACACCCATCAACCTGGCAAAAGAGATCAGCCTGCAATAGCATTTCAGTCTCATAAAGCAAAGAATTTCTCCAATTACTGAAGCAGTCTGTGATGCAGGCACAAGTGTGGGAAAGCAGCCACACAAATACTCACTCGAAACTGTTTAAATTAATTTTTAACCTCTAAGACAGCCCCAAACCAATTTTTTGCTTTTAGGCCAGCACAGAAAATGACAGATTCATGGCCAATGTGTAGAAATCAGCCAGTGAAGCTGAACAATTGTTTACTGCAAAGAAAGGAAGGGTCTGAAGTCAAACTGACTCTATCTTTTAGCCTGTATAGACAACAGAACATTTTCCACCAACAGTCTTATTAACATGCTGCAGTGGGTTGGACACCACTTTCAAAAAAGTGGATTTGTTTGAAGTAGAGCAGAGACATCATTGCCAACAGTGTCGCAGCAGCACAAGCATGACTGCACCCTACCAACAGTATTATAAAATGGAAAAGCTGTTCTTTTCCAGAGAATCAAAACACAAAGCCAGCCTGGTTCAAGTGTCTCCTTCTGAGCTGCTCCCCTCAGACTTCCCTTTTCTGCAGTACTAATTAGCATGCTCAGCCTGAAGGTCTGTCCCAGAGGAAGCTCATATTCCACAAATCCCCTTTAGCATCTGACAGGCAAACAAGGGATGTGCAGTCAGCTTCTGGAAGTGTGTTTTTAGTGATGTGTACAGGAAAAACACGCAACCTACCTGCTCAGGCCGATTGTGCTGGGGATGGAGAGAAGGACACCCAAGCACACACAGCCACACTGCCCCCAAAGCAGCACCAAATCTGCCTGCTCAGCAGCCATCCTCCAACTCCAACAAGGAATCGCTCCTTCCACTCGTGACAACTGTGAGCAGAAGTGTTTCCACCACTAGAAGGACCTTGCTGAAAGATGGATGCCAAACCCAAGCTTGGTTTTGCAGAATAGGCCCTCTGGAAAAGTCTATGTGCTGCTTCCATAGTCACTAAAAAATCCAGAACCCAAAGCTCACAAATATCTGGACAGACACGAAAGTTATTCCCCAGTAACTTCTCTTCCAAGAAAAAACAGTGATTTTAGCCCCAGTGTTTCCAGGAACTCTGTTTCAGCTGAAAGTCAGTACTGGTTTGAGCAGCCTTAAAACAGTCACCTGAAATCTCACGGTTTTGTGAGACCCCTCTCCCTATTTTATTTACCACTGACAGCTATTCTATGCATCAAACTCTCTCTCTTCCTATTAAGAGAGAAGTGGCAAGGAAGGACATTGTCCTTGCCTTACCAGAGCCTATGATATTAATGGATTTTTGTTCAAGACTTGGTGATGAAGCAGTCTGTCTGGGAAACTGGTTCAAATTATTCCAATTCAAAATCACTTCAGTGATTAACAGCCCAATCAATTTAACTCAATCTGTGGTGAGAAGCCCACATTGTTTACAGGTAAAAAAAAAAAGTAAGAGTGCTCATAACTAAGGGATGGGAGCTATGAAACTCACACATCATGTTAATTGATTTTTGATAAGTTACAGTCAACAATTCCATTTAGCAGAAAGCCTCGGTAACCAAAGCAGAATCAAACCACCAGAAAACTATATAAACACTCCACACTTGGGTTTTTTTAAAAGGCAAGATTAAGAAAATAAAACACTTCAGCCACCTTTAGCACTGGATTTCCTAGTCTGTGTTGTCTTTTTGCTCAAAAGGAGGACATCGGCATCATGTAAAAGAAGTCTCTGCATCTTCCTAGACTGTGCTCTGTGGAACAGAGCTGTCATCTCTGCATTTTACAACACTTGGCAGCAAACCCACATTCCTTGTGCATCACAGACTTCCCCTGAGGCCATCAAGTGTGTTGGGTATGGACAGCACAGGGTTAGGGCTTCCAATTATAAACCCCAATCTCCTCACACTCTGTGTGCCTGAGAGCTGCAGATCCCATGATAGGCATGTACAGGATAAATCACTTCTCCACACCTACAGCACCAAGGGGACCCTCACTGTTTCAGCAAGACTTTTGACCCATTTTTTTTCTTTGTGAAATCATGACCTACATTCCATGTGTGATTTCCAGAGTAGCAAAAACACCATAAATCTGATTGTGTGCCTTACAGCACTACCTCATCTGGTGAGCCCCAAGGAAAACATGCTAAGCAGCATCATGAGTTTGGACTGTACTTCCTGAGCAGCTCAGGAGGGACAGACAGTGCCTGGGTTTGGACACACAGTGGTGAATTTGGTTTCCAAAGCACTTCTCTCAAGAAACTCAGCAAGCACCACCTACCACCCAGCAGAGGATGAAAACATTCTGGCGACAGAACAACACTGCAGACTGAAACTATCAAAGGTAAGAGCCAAAGCATACATTCCAGGAAAAGAAAAAGTAATGACTCAAGAGGTAAATTACCATCTCATGGAAAATGCTGTGTAGTAAAGGGTTGCTCAGAAGTGTGTTTGCAGTGAATGCTGCTTGTGCCCAACACGGGGAGTGTGTGCTTCTTCTGGGGGGCTGATTCCAGCTCTGGTGCAGATTCTNATTTCACTCATGTTCTTTATTGTCCAAATAAGAAAACAAATTAGAAAGCTAAACAGTGTTCTTTAGGCTCTTAACATGGGATATGTAGTGAAGCTTGGTATAACCCTTATTCTAGAGAAAAAGTAATGACTCAAGAGGTAAATTACCATCTCATGGAAAATGCTGTGCAGTAAAGGGTTGCTCACCAGACTAAAGATTGGTACTAAGCAAAGACTGATGAGACAATGTATTTTCCTTTGGCACATCTGAAATGTGCCAAGGAACTGGTCTAGGTAAATGGATTCAAACATGATCAACTTACAGGCTTTCTGGAGAGTAAAAGAACAAAGCAAGAAGACTAAATGTTTATTGAATGTTCAGAAAATTAGACAGGGTCTCAAACACCATATGCTGCTTCTCTCTGTTTTTGTGCCTCACCAAAACATCAAGGGGAAACACAGACAAGATGGGGGACTCGACACCAATAGTAGAAGAGTGATCATAGCATAGTTCTATCATCTTCTCCCTCATTATTTACAGAGAGCAGGTATGATTCTTGAAAGCTTGAGTGCAGGAATCAGAATCCAGTTTAAAATGACTGGTTGCTTTCTTCCTGAAACATACATTCAAATATATTTACAGATGTAAAAATTCAAATCCTGATTTCACCCCAGAATTCCAGTAGAATCGCCGTAAATCTGATTATATTTTGTTTATACTATATTTGCCAACACTGCTTCTTGCTCTCTGCACACTTCTCAGGTTATAAGAACAGATTTTGGTAGTTTTGGACATTACACGTGTGCAGCATGATCCAGAGGTTAGTTTGAAATGCACCCTCTTACTCTCAAGTTCCCCAGATAACTTCTTGCCTGCACTAATCCATAAATAGCAAGTGATTTCTAGGTGGCTGGAGAATGAAAGGGGGAAAGAACAGTGAGAATTTCTGATAGGACTTGTCTCTGGCTAGTAGACAGTGAAAGAAGCTGAGAAGCCAAAAAGAGGTCAGTTAAAAAAAAGGCATTCCTCACTCCATTATGAAAACTGAATTTATTCACACAGAAAAATTGTTAGGAAAAAAACACATTCCTATCAGGGCTGCTGTTGCTCTGAACTGTGACCACTGGGAATTTCATTCTGCTTCACAATAAAACCATGAATGCTTGGTGCCACTGAATCACATGTTCTTCAGCAAATGCTCACTCATGCTACACAATACTTCACTTTTTCTTTCTCTCCTCTCTAAAAAAGGATGGTCATGCCCACCTCTTTCATCAGAGAGGCCTTTCTTTCTCTTTCAGAAATCAAAACCAAAATACTTAAAAATGAAAGAGGGTGAATCTGGATAAAAGACAAGACAGGAAACAGAGCCAACAAGCTGCTGCCTAGCCACAGAGAGAGGGAATTCACAGAGAGCACAAAGTAAAATGAGTCAGTTCATGCTCCTGCTGTGATCACTCCAATTCAAGGTTAGCAAGAGTCATGTCCCCACACAGCACCTTCAGCTCCAATGGGAAGTGAGCACTTGAGAAACATTTGTGGGCTGCCAAATCCTTTAAAGTGTTCATCATCTATTTCGAGAGCAGGTAGAGCAAAAGCAGAAGCCATCTG